>CM077114.1:3620289-3635900 GCA_039619505.1 Cimex hemipterus | reverse complement strand
TAGAGTTGGGGATATCCTAAATTTTGTGGAGCCCTGATTCGAACATTGGGTTTATAAGCCTTTTGAGCATGGTTTACAAGTTACCTTTTGTTTGCCTTTTTCTGGTGCATTAAAATAATTCCAAACAACATTTTTTTGACATTTTCCTGGGGAAGGTGCCATCATAAAACTTATTTGATAATTGTGCGCAAAAACGAGGTACTGATGCCAAGGCCGAAAGTTAGGTTTACCTACACACGACGGTTTAGTCAAAATTAAAATTATATATCGATGTTTCATAACAAACGTCACTCTCTAATCTCTAGTTTGACGGACTGAGAGGGATATTTTTTTCAAATGATTTATCCAATAATAAATAAGAAAAATGTATAGCCAAATTTTCGTAAAAAAAAGAATACATCGATACATTTCAATAAATATATCAATATATTTTAAGTATTTATGCTCAAATATATTGATAAATAAAAATATACTAGATATATATAGAAATATATATATATATCTCGATATATCGTTACTCTACCGACAGAAGTTATGTGCGCGTCCCCCCCCCCCACACACTCTTTAGGGATGTCCAAGTCTGTGAATAGTTGGCTGGCTGTTGATATCACGAAGCATATATTATTAACCTTTATCCTACCTTTAAAAAGATTTAGAAAACCACATTTTATACGATTTGTGTACATTGCTTAAAATATTTTTTCCCTTGGTTTCTGGAGGGTAATGACACTTGGACACATTTCGACCTAGTATCGCCAAAGAAAGTTTCATTGAAATCGTAGATCCCAATTCTGTAGCTTTTCCCTTGTTAATAAGTTACCTGTTTCCCATAAACACTGTATCATTATCTATCTTAGTTCTTAGCCTACATTTTACTGATCAAATAAGCCAAATCAAATTTTTCCATACAAAGTCGTTCGGTGGTGTCTGCCTCAGCGATTATTTAGACAATTTCCCATTAATAAAATATTGTAATGACGCAAAAAGATTAAACTCAAAACGGTCTGAGTAAAACATAAATGTTTCCCTTATAAATATTTCAATAAAAAGCATGTTTGATAACGGCAGAAAACGAATTCTCCATCGTGTCAATCAGTAATACTTTTCTTACCGGGCGAGCAATGATGTGAAATCACCTTGGGAATATAAACTATAGAAAATTGGAAATTTTAGAAAGACCCTCGTCAGTTGCGGTTGTCACTTAAGTTAAACAAAACCGACAGGAATGGCGTCAGCGAACATGTCGACTTGAATCTTTAAATAAAGAAGGGGAAGGGAAAAAGGTATGAGTTGGAGGATTGATCGGGGAGAGCTTGATTGGCTATGGGCTGCTCTCCAGAGCTGACACCCTGATTTGTGACACCTTATTACTGCCCTTCTTGCCGTCCCACCCAGTGTCCTTTCGCTTTAATAAACAATGTTTTATCCCATGCTTGCCATGCCCTGACATCCTTCTTTCCACAAAAGAGAGAGTATAAAACAAATCACGTTTGACAAATTAATTAGTTCATTCGTACATTTTTTCGACATCCTTGATAATTCCCTTACATAAATATCATTCCAAGAACACAAGGTCAGAAATAACGGTATTACCTTATTATACTAATTGTTTACTTAATTTTATTATTTAAAAACTGGGTTTTAAATTTAATTTTAACCTTTTTTAACCCATTTTAACTTAACATAACAACACGCAACATCGTAAACGCATGCTAATACAAAATAAAATAAAAAAACAACCTTCTCGCCTTTATACGGAAAAAGACTACCCATGTCTATTCCTATACATGTTCTAATTAAATTTTTAATTTTGGTTCGTTAGTGATAATTTTTTAAAAATCTTCGTTATGAAGCTTTAGATGTTTCATTGGCTCTAGGAACCACTTTTTGATTCATTTCTTTTTGACATAAAACACGCTGTACGCAAGTTTTGTAAATGAGACAACCCCTATTTTTATTTTGAATTTTACATCTAGACCATTTAATAATTTTTCGCACTGCCCCGAGGTCGGTATATAATTTTTAACGAAGTTAGAGAAATGAGAGTTCCCCTAGGTATTCCACATCGGTCAATGAAACAAAATTTCTTTTTTATTTATTTCTGGTATCAATGAAACATGAAAATCAACGTCATAAGTAAAAGAGTAAAAGTATGAAAGTAAAAGGTTTATCAAACAAGGACATCTTCTGGGGACATCCTTTATAATGGCCGTCAGGTGAATAATCTATGGGCGATTGTGCTGCAAGAAACTAAAATAAAAACGATTTAACTATTATACTTAGTGTAAATTTCAACATCGTCTTTTCAATTGCCTTTTATCAAAAAGGAGAAATGTCAATGAGTAATTAATTTGACAAAAGAACAAAACGGTTATTTGACTTGGTAACGAAACTCCCTTGTTAGCTGTAATTGAGGAGAATGTACAATTGAGGATGGTGAAAATTGTTAACTCGAGGGCGGAAAAATTTTTAGATGAGAGAATTCCACAAGTGATATCAAGGGGTTGAAGGGGGAAAGTATCTTGAACAAGGAGGGTGGAAGAATTACTAAGGTTCCTATCAGATGTCGACGAGCCTTCATCAAAATTCCCTCAATAGCACGCCGTGTGGCCCCCTTGAAGCCCAATTTAAAAGAGATTTCCCACAACGCCGGTATAACTTATACTAGTGTTAGGCTTGCTAAGTGACGACGTGATAGCAATTACAAATAGTGGAGATCATTTGAATCGCCTTCTTAGGATAGGCTCTGAAAATCCTTCGAAGACGTGGAGCCAATATAAAAAGTGTGCGTGCCATCATTATTCAACACTACTCTAAACAAATTTAAACTGAAGTTGATCCCACTGACACTAGCTAGAGTAAACTTGATTTAAACGTTTGATATATTAAAGACTACATTTCCTTGGGTTTACCGCAAAGGTTTAAGAGCATATTTTTCTGTGACATATGGTTTTAAATATTATTCCTTAGGAAGGCTATAAAATTTATAACTGCTACATTGATGTAACCGAAGAAATACATTAACTAACAATTAAATAATATAATTTCTTACTTACTTCCACATCCAGAGTGTGTGTGTAGCTCGTTCCTTGTCTTAAGAAGTACTAGGACATAGTCTGTCGTTGCTGTAATTCCATTCCGTGTTTTTTTTTGTTTTGGGATGGGTGGCTGTTTTTTCTCCTCATCGAATGACCTACAAATGGGTGTCCTTGTTTTACATGCCCATGCTGGGTAGACGTTTCAGATGCCAGCGACCGGTGAATAGTAGTAATCTGGAATACAATATTAAGAAGCGGGCTTGGAACACTTGGGATTTTCTTAATCAGTTTGACATGTAAGACACCCTCTTTAAGTATTGACATCAGTTCACACGTACCCTGAATATTGTGGACTTATATTACCAAGCAATGTTTATTATCTCTGGACGATTGATAGGTACATTGAATTAGATTTTTTTTTTTAAATTTAAATATCCTAAGTATTATTACATTTAGTATTATATACATTTACATATACGTTTATTGATTGCTTTCTAGGCAAAAATACAAACCGATGTACCTATCTTTTTAGTTTGTTATTCGACGTACAATTTTACACTGTGAAAAGTTTAGTTTTCGTCCATGTTTAAAATTTAAAGAATGCTTTAATTGTTATTTAATTACCAAACGGTGATTGCGCTGTGTTTGCTTTGTAGCCCAGGTTATGTCTCCATTGTGGAAATTATAAAATCTTATTCGTTAATTATATAGTGGTTGTTTCTTTCTCCTCAGCAAATAATCTATAAATGTGGTTATCATTGAATATGCCCATGTTGTGCAGTTGTTTTCTCAGATGTCAGTATTCGGTAAGAAGTCTTCTGAGTTTCCTTAGACCTTAGAGTTCCTCTCTAACAGAGAGTTTGCTAGTTTTGGTGAGGGTTGTTTCAACATAAGCGTGTCTGAAACCTCTAGAGTCATTTCTCATTTGGTCTTTTTTTGGGTCCGTTCTTTAATGGAGGATTCTGTGTTTGTTTTTATTATCCCAAGAAAGTTCAGCATCCTCTTCTGGCCAATGTGTCTGCTTTTTTGTTATCCAAAATTCCGTTGTGTCATGATATCTAAGATATAACCAGGTTCGTCGGGTTTCCGCAGGTTTTCGAGATTTGGGATGAATTCACTGGTTTTAATAGTTGCTTGTTAATTAGATCTTATGAGAATTTTTTGCCACTGTAGTCGTTTTAAGATTTCTAGGGCGCAATCGTTGATAGCACATATTTCAACTTCAAAGACGGAGGTAATTACCTCCCTAATGAGTTTGATTGCTCACGTTAAATGAGGATAAAAGGTACTCATCAATGTACATTTACAAAAAAAATTAGAGAATTAGATCAAAACTTTTTGGTTGATGAGAAAATGACTTGAGTTTTTCACCAAACGGCCTCAATAAAAATATAGGTAGAATAGAAATTAAACTCATCCTGTACATTTCTCTCTATACAGGATCACGAATTAACAAAAGAAAATTAGCTCCAACAGAAAACACTAATAATTTTACGAAAACAATGTTCTCAAAACTCTTTTGATGTATTTATTACGGGAACTTTGCGGACTTCTTAAGTGATTTAAAGATGTTTTAATGAAATACTGAAAACAAACTTTTACAACTTTCTTTATCACGTTATAACAAGGGATGCGACTGCTAAATCGGACGATTTCAGAGGGATGTTTACGAAAAGAAAGTTACCAAATTAACTTTTCGTCCTTAGCAAGAACTGCATCTTCTACCTTTGAATAACAAGTTAACTATTTCAATTTTGCCGTTTGTTCGTGTATCTTTCTCGATATTCTACATATGTATATTTTACATTAAAAGTAATTGCATGTATATTATAGAAAACAACGAACAACCCTACAACGAACAATATCTTAAACATCTACTAATTACTGAATAAAATAATGTTCATTTGTTTGAACGTGTTAATTTTATACAACTCAACGATATCGGTTTACATCGAGGTGTAGAATATTTTTAGTTTTGAAAGTAAAATTTAGAAAGTAAATGTATCTGATAAATTTAATTATAATGAGGTTCATGTATTTTATTTACAAAAAATACTATGATCTTTCACATTTTAAAAGTCGATAACATGTTCATAAATTATACGTGAAAAATTATACAATAAGGAGAAAGAAATAAAAAACAAGAATAAGAACAATATAAAGAAAAGAAAATGGCAAAAACAAAGTTTGATAATAAACGAGACAACTAGAAGAATATGGCAAAATATAAACGAAAACGGTATGGGAGTAGTTAATTCCATAAACTCAATACTCTCATTAGTCCAATAATTGGCTGTATCGGTTCTTCCACGTACAATTTGTCAAGGTTTTGGGATATTATTGTTAATTAGGAGTTAACAATAAATTCAGTAGATCTAACTCATTTGAAATAAAAGAAAAACTACTGCATAATGGCCAACCTTATTGTTACGTATTCAACCCTTCAGACGTATTCTCATTATTTACAAACCTTCCTATTAATTTAATCCGGCAAATGTAAAGAAATGGGATTTACAAAAAGTTTTTTTAGCTCCTTGACTTTTTTATATGAAGGACAATAATATTATAAGACAAATCTCAAGGGTAGGCGGACCACGATTATGAGCTGGACATCAAACAATTGGTTTATCACTTCGCAAATCACAGGAGGGGATCACACAATAATATATTAGACAGATTTATGAATAGGTCATGTTAACCTGTTACGCCATGCACCACCAGACATTTTAGATTAGTAATATTTTACCAATCCGTTAACGATACATCCGTTGTTTTAAACTCGCATAACGGCCAACTACACCATCCACCGCCTTTCGACCAGGTGTCCATAGGGCCTATTGCCTGGTAGTACCTTTTAGGGACCGACGTCTTTCATAACCTGCCGCAATTTGACAGGAGTATTTCTATTTTTCCGATACCAAGCGGTTTCTCCATTCTTCTTTTACAACATTTGGTTTGTTTCATTACTCCCTGGGCATACAGAATGGGAAGGGTCGTGAGGTTAGGTTAGGTTATGTGGCAAAGGTACTAGGAGGTGGGGTTTGTGTGCCCCAGGCACTGCAGCCTTCTGGCTTATTGTACCTTCCTAGTTCCTTAGTTTAGTCAATAGACTCGATCCTTTTACTTAGGATTATCAAGTCATTGACTGTTATTGCTTCAATGTGGTTCTCTGAGTCATTTCTGTGCGTCAGATTGAATCTCCATTGAGCCGTTGCTCCGCATTCGAATATGATATGAGTGGCTGTTTCCTCCTCCTCATTACATAGTCTGCAAATTGGATCACTATTATATATGCCCATGTTTTGTAGATGTTTTCTCAGGTGCCAGTGGCCGGTTAGTAGCCCTACCACTCTCCTGAGATTTGCCCTTTCCAGTTGTAGCAGTGTTTTTGCCAGTTTTGGTGAGGGTTGTTTTATCATGAGCTTGCTGTGTCTAGCACTGCTAGAGTTTATCCACTTTTCTCTTTGTTTTATTTGGATCCATTCTGCGATGGAGGATTCTACGTTTGTTTTGGATATCCCAAGGATAGGCTCGGGCTATGTATGGTTTTGCGGATCCTCCTCTGGCCAGTCTGTCTGCTTCTTCATTACCCAAAATTCCCCTGTGCCCTGGCACCCAGGATACCGTTACCTTGTTGTGTTTTCCCAGGTTTTGGAAATTTTGGATGCATTCACTGACTAATTTTGATGTGATTCTTGTACATGTTAGTGCTTTGATAGCTGCTTGGCTGTCTGATCTTATGAGGATTTTTTTGTCAGTGTAACCTCTTTTAAGATTTTCCAGAGCACAAGCATTGATAGCATGTATTTCTGCTTGAAAGACCGAGGTGTACTTCCCTAGTGAGTTTGATTGCTCATATTTTGGGCTTGTACAGAAAATTCTGATCCGGTTCCTTCAGTTGTTTTGGAGCCATCCGTATACCATATCATTGTGTCCGATGTTCTCCTGTGTTCTTCCTCTCCTTTGTAGTCTGTTGAGATTTTGTAGGAGGTCGTGAAGATTGTTTCCGGGACCATATAGTCAGTCCCCATCTCTAGGGTCGTGAGGACTCTTTGGCCTATCTGCTTCTTCATTTCCGGCTATGTCTGTGCCCTGGAACCCATGCCAACACGACCTCTTGCCAGCCTCGATTCCTTTTAATTGTTCTTTTATTTATTTTATGGGGGTCGACGGATCCTTTTCTTTTGAGCTTCTGGGCCGCACTGAGCGAGGGAGTAAAAAGTTACTGTTTTGACATATTATGATGCCCCATATGCTCAAAAATGCTGAGGAACAATATAAAAAGTAAAAACAACTCTCCGTATTTGTGTTTTGCCTACAAACTATCGTCATCGAAATAGTACACTAAGCACCAAGTAAATTATTAGAATCCGCGAAGGAAAAAGTTTGTCGGCTGTTAAGTAAGTTGATAAATCGTTTATAATAAACATAAGATGTTATTTTGTTAGCCTGCTCGGCAGATGATGGATTATCGTGTTCCTTATGTTATATCATGTATCATGTAACATATCCTTATGTAGTATTTTTTGGTAATATTTTCAAACACCGGTGGTAGTCTAATTGATGTTTATCGATCATCATGGTTTCTCTATCATCACTTGGTTGGTCTGATTGTGTGAGTCTGTTTAGTCCGCGTTTTATTTTTGTCGATGCCTTTGGTGGAGTAGGTGTTTTTTCTTTTATTGTTCCGGGTAACAAGGAGCGTATAATAAAATAGATGGTAGGGAAATCTATGCCTATTCCCTTCAACTCCTAAAATCTTTACCTAGGCAGGTCTACAGTCGCAAATGGATATTTTCACATTGTTATTATTTCAAAATTTTCACCTCACGGCTAATAAAGATAAATAATAGGGCCGATGTTAAATTTGTTAGAAAATGCGTTGTTTTCAACTTTAATTAACTCTGCTATGATAGACGAATTAAACTGTAGGCTATATTATGGTTTATAAATAGTATGAGTACAAATAAAATTAAAAGTTTTGTTTATTTTGGTTATGTAAACAAACATCCAGTGAATGTTAATACTTGATTTAGATTGAAAAATTTGTAGCACTATAGAAAAAACGATCTTTCTTGACTGTGTTAATAATTGTGGGCGAATTTCATTGTTGTTGATTTCTCGATTGTATTGTGTTTTTCCAAAACTCTCTATTAGTGACATTTATTGATTGTCTTGATCATTTAGATAATTTTAATTGATTAATAAAAAAAGTGCTTTACAATACCTGCGACATTCAAGTATTGCAAATTCTATGACGAAGGGTGATTTCCATTTCGTACTAGCTCAACGAAAAAGAAAGAAAAGTCGGATGACACCTGAGATCGATTTACATTTCGAAAAATTGCATATAATTATAACAATTCAATACTATAGGATCGAAAGATTAATGAAAAACGAAGAGTGAGCAGGCTTCATTTATTTTAATAGTAAACATAAATTTTCATAATACAATCAAACTTTAATTTTCAAAACTCCTACCAGTAAGTATTAAGCTTTCGTTGGGCATGCAACTTAAATATTGTACATGCACACTTTTGATGTTTAAAATAATATATTAACAAAACGTAATGTGTATGTATATTTTTAAATTTATTTTAATTGTTCATGCCTGGTCATGCGATGGCTACTTCCCGTTTCTCGACTTATAACATCAATTCCTCTTATTCCGAGAAATTTTGGAACTTCTTGAATTTGATTCCACTCTCAGAGTAATCGCTCAATATACTGACTTTTTAACGTTTACATATAATGACTCGGAATGACTCATTTTCATTTTCTAGATCTAAATACCATTCTAGATACAAGAAAGTTACAGTTACGGGTAGTAGTTGTTTTATAATTGCGTAAGTAATGGGTTGAACTGTATTGCAGCAGTTTAAAAACATCAAATACTGGGAATTACTCATATTAAGATAGTTAAAAAATGTTTAATATCCAATATGTCTTTGAAGGATCTAGAAACCGCTACTAGAAGTTTCATAAACAATTATCCAGTAGCACATATCAACAACATTTCATCCCGCACCCTTCCAAGTAATCCTCCCTGTTGAATGAGGCGTTAATGCCCTAAACAACACCTCCTAAAACAACGAAAGTGATTGAAATATATGCTAGTACTACTATTGAGTAGTGCTCTTTGTTCTTATTTACGTATAACTCTCATCTTCATTTTGCTTTGGTTTGTGTACTAAAATGATTTTTAAGTTTATTTCAATGCAGCAATTAGCGCTTGTGTAAATAAAAAACCTACTGCCATAAAAAAATGACAATTAGAAAAAAAAGTGGTATGATCGCATATGTGTTGTTCATGAGTTTGATAATAGTGAAGGCAGTGTTCTAATGAAATCCTGTGCAGACAGCATATTCCTCCAATTTAATCACAAGAATCGGAATTGCAGTTTATAAATTAAATGTCTTCTGTGACATTTGTAAATAATTGTGTTTGGAATTTTTTAATACAGAAGCTGCAGTGTCGGCAGTGGTAAAATGAACGTGGAGAGTGGAACATATTGAAAGGGGTGTGAGGGACGGTGGGGGGGGGTTGCGCGCATGATTCCGGGAAAGGGTGGTTTGGTCTCAGTCTACCGGTGGTGCTGGTACGGCTAACATGGGGGGACTTATAACGACCGGTTGCTGGTTGTCGCTGTACATCGCATTAGGTTCTCTCCTCCTCGTCTATTTCCCTTCCGCGCCTCCAAAAGAGGAAGACAACTCTTCCATACCGAAAAAGCACACTGAACCCGTCGTATCGCGTCTCAAAAGCGACGGCCTCGTCAATTGCACGAGCCTAGAAGAGCTGACAGATCTGGAATGGATCGCGAGCGGCTGGACCAAAGCAGTCTACAAGGGTAGATTTAGAGGGAGAGAAATTGCGGTGAAGACCGTCAATTTGGACGGTCACGACATAGAATCTTGCCTCTCGCGACCCGAACGCCCCTCACTTGCCCGCTGTTACCGTAGAGCTTCCGCTAAGATCCTGCGAGAACTCATCCTTCTTCAAGAACTCGATCATCCGAATGTTATCAAGGTAACCAGGATGTCGCTTAACCGTCCGATCCTTTTTGCCGTCTCGTTGCATGTTTACCCCAGTCGCTCTCAGCCACGTGTTCTCCGATACTTTTGTCTCCATAGCAACCTGACATCAAATCTGTTTAAAACCCACGATTATTAAATACAAACATTTCTAGTTTAATACATTTTGTGCGACATCGAATTTAAACAGATTCTTACTCATCTCCGTTATTAATTAAAATAAACACAAATATAAATAATTAAGGTGAAAACCCTTTTTTTTAAATATATTACAAACGTATATCTCTTTTATAAAATATTGATTAACAATAATACAAAACATTAATGAACAGTATCGCCGAACAAGACATATAAGCCCTCTTCATTTATTTAAAAACAGACAATATTTCTATTAGTATTGATAATTAATAATACCATACAAACATAAATTGTATTATTTAAAAATATTGTATACATATAACCGAAAAATGCAAAACGATTTTTTTGGATTATACACTTATATCCCACCGAATAATTACTTTTCTGTTTTACGTATGAAATATGAGTTAGCACAGCTAAATTAACAAGATATATTTCTCGTATAATGTACATAAAATTTTTAATTTCATCTCTGATAAAATCTAGTGTTAATTGGAATACGCTACTGTCAGAATGGCTTAGAAATTTTGGCAATTAAATAAACAGATTCGACGTAAATTTTTCTTTATCTGAATACTCGGTTTTGCCTTTTATAATACCCAAATACGGTTAATTGGATTAAAACGTAAAGTAAATTAATGGAATTTAATGGTTTTCACATTTATAATTAATTTTAATCCGTATAAAATTGAATGCTATATATATGAATATTTGTTCTTCTGAAGAATTTTCTATAAGGAAGTGAAATATCACAATTTAATTTAAAATTAAATTTTCACGTCTCCGAGTGTTTTATTTTTCATGTTGTACAACCTTTGCACAGCCGTGTATACAGAAGGAATCCAGTGGTAACATGTTTGCGCTAAAAGTATGTGACACAGTTTGGGGGCAGGTAGGTTCTCGAGACTAAACGAACTACACCTGCAAACTTATTAGAAAACATATGAGGTTTTTTGTTTTCCGGCAGATCGACACGTATCGTTTTCATTTTGAAATAGCTGATGTCAGGCTGGAGCAGAAGAAATAGTGTAACAATTTGGCCAATGTTTCAAACCATTTTAATCATTTGTAAATCTTGAATTTCTACTGTCTGTATTATTATTTTATTTAAAAAAAAGGATAGGACATGGAGGATAGCTAATTTCGAATTTGAAAAATATATATTGAATATTATTATCACTTCCAAATCATTGCGTACACATATAATAATAAAAACATATATAATATATTATAAAATAATATAAAAGAAAGAAAGAGACATTGCAATTTTGTTTTGACATAATAACATTATCAGGAAAGACCAAATTACAATTTCTATCGTATCTTCATGATTTTGTTTTGTACTTTCGTCTTGACTGTTAATTAGGTCATGTAAACATGAATATGTTTACAATAAATTGCTTCTCAAATTAAATCAAACAGCTAGTAAACAAAAATGGGGGGAGGAGAGAGAGAGAGAGAGAGAGAGAGAGAGAGAGAGAGAGAGAGACGTACTGGGTAGAAAAATGTTAATATAATGTATTCAATCCAACGCACACTTATAAATTCATTTCTGAAATGCTTAACAATAAATTCTCGTGTTTCATATTAAACATGTAAAATAAATTAACATACCTTCAAAGTTGACTAATTGATTGTTTTGCTGTACGTACTAGACGCGCTTATTTATATAACAATGGAAATGTTTCCTGTATTAGGTAAATATTCTATTGTCATAAAAATTTAATTAATAAATTAAATTTGTTTTTTATCCTCAAATGGTGGTACAATAATATGAAATTGTTGCGTTTAACATCAGCATAATTATAAATGACGGAATTCTTTGGGATTAAATCTCTTTTATTTGGTGTCATCCGAATGTTAGAATTATGTGAAAATGTGATTGAGGGTATAAAATTTTTGTTGGGAGCCCTGGTATCTCCTTCAACTGAGTAAGGACAGACCCGGGATTGCGTTGTGTACGAGTAAAACGTGGGACGAGGAAAAAACCCCTTAGCTCTTCGGGTTCTACTCTTTGTTGAATATAAATCTTCAAACTATTATATATATATATATATATTCACTATTGGGATTTTACCGTGTCAGCGCCTATTCTCTTGGTCAACAACGCCTCCCTTTTGGTATATTTAGCGCAGCTCATAATATACCCAGGAATTTCGATTTCTTTGCATGATTTGCAAAAATTGTCTTTTCGTAGTTTATACTCCAATCGACCGACTCCTTAATAGAGTAGTCGATTTTTTGACATTTGGACCCTGTGGATCCACAGAGACAGAAGAAGAGACACTGTAGCCAATTTCATGGTCCACTGATCCCATTTTGTGGGAATTGAGAATTGTATATAGCCTTCAAAATATGTTTTTGCGTTTATGTGTCTTGTATGAGTGAATGAATTTATTGGTGTGGATGAGGAGGGGCTGATGGCGAAGTAGCCTCTCCATCGCCTCTCAGGTTGTGTGTAAGATTTGGGCCGATGGTGGAAATTTTATAAAAATATCCCATGCTTTAGATTAGTTTAATTTAGGAAATAGGTAGATGGAAGAATATTGAGTCCTCCATCTTCCAAATAGAATCAGTGTGATCAATGTATGTTGGTGTAATTGCGTAACGAGTACATAGCGGTATGTTGCTAGTGCTTTGGGGTTGACATGACTAAGCTGTCGGATGACCCTGTCAAAAAAATAAAATAAAATAAAATAAATTTTTAAAAATATCTCTTAATTAAAGGCCGTTTTCATTTCTGAATATATAAAAAAAGATTTTATCTTTGACTTATATTAAAACATTGATCTAACAGTCTGATTTGTTGTATAGCTTATTGAAATGGCATTATTAAAGTATCACGGCTCTTCTCTTGAAAACTCTAAGAGATTTATTATCAATAAAAAGAAACACACCCCAAAAAACCCAATCCAACAATGATCTGAAATCCAATTTGTCGCATCAGCGATTTTATTGACTACCATGAATTTCATTTGTACCATTGAAATTGAAGAATGCAACATCTGAATTTTAATTTATCGAGAAATCCGAGTCCCTTCGCCTAGTCATTTCTACAAAAATAATCCTGCTACGGCCAGTAAAGGAAAACAGATTAATGTGGGGAGTCTTCTTTAGAATGCGCTATTAAGGTGCGGTGAGCGGAAGTAGCGAGTCGAGGCGAGAAACCTAATGGAGAATCGCAAAAAATGTAAAAAGAAAATTTATTGATTGTAGATTTTCATTCGAAGAAATACCCTACAGATCGAAGGTCTGTCAAAAATAGTGTCAATAGAATTTTTGTTGGTGGAATATTAAATTTTCAATTTCAACGATACTCTAGGAACAATGAAAATAGTAGGAAAAATCAACTCATTGCAAAATAACGACAGTTCTCCACCAAGAACGTAAACGAAACGAACACATGAACGACAAACGAATGTTCCTCCTAGAAAATCCATAACATTCTTGAGCGGTGCCTTCGTTAAAAAATTTACAAGACCTTAGTAAACTTAGCATTACAGGCAACATCCTTTAAACCAAATGTCAGCAAATAGCGTCAACGTTACCTGAAAGAAGTTAAATAAAACGGTGACGTTGAAATAGCAGAAATATGGAAAGGCAAATCAAAGGAAAAGCACATGAACTAGGCACTAAGAGAACAGATTGCCTTCTGTGGGAAGAAAAACCTACTGTTTGTGAGTTACCTTTCACGCTGGTCTACCTATTCTCGCATGTATTGTATCATCTTCAGTGAGGGGATTTTATTCATGATTTGTGAAATCATAAATATTACCTAAACACTGAATATGGCGAAATACCTTAAAACATCTGAACCAGCAAAAATCAGCAAGGATAGATAGACCAGTGTAAGAGGTAGCTATCGAACAATAGTGAGAAAATTGTAGGAGAAACGCACTGATAGAAAAACAAAAACTATATAATTTTTGTATTATTTTACTTGTTTAAAAAACCAAAAAAACTCTTAATTATTTTAATTGTGGATTTTCATTCGATGAAAACCCACAGATTAATCTTTTTCCAGAAGTAATTCTTTTTTTTACAATTTTACATTACTAGTCAGAGTTTTGCCTTTCAAACTGTTTGTGAAGGAAACGTATTGCCATCGATTCAACAAAACGCCCTGCAATGGAAATATTTTCCAGGAAATCAATTAATATTTACATTATTTCTAGTTGAAAACCTTTTAACAAAAATTCATTCAGAAGTGGAAGGCGTCGTGTTTTGCCTTTTAATCTCGGCCAAAGTAATTTCATGAATTATTAATCGTATTTTTATGAAACTCAGATTTGTTCGAACTTACATAGGGTCCCCTCCCCGAGTATAATTCTTTAACCCCTACTTCCTCGAGAAAATTAATTAATTAAACAGTATTTAATTGGGACAAGTTGTGACTTCGAAACCGAAGGAAGACTTGTTTATAATTGGATTTACCCGCAGGAACAAGCCAGTACAAACATTCCGTCTGGTTAATTAAATATATATTTTCAGTGATTAAAAAAGAAGTGGTTTACCTATAATAAGACTGAATTGAAACTATAATTCCTATACTTGTTCGTCAATTAATCTATTGTTTATATTTAATTGATGAAGTGTATGTAATATATATGCTAGTCAAAAGTACACAGAAAATGTATGTAATATATATGCTAGTCAAAAATACACAGAATATATGATATATCTAAAATTTTCTGCTGTATAACTTTAATAATTAACGTCGCCAACCTTCAGACGTGACCATCACGATCTACCGTTATGACGCTAAAAATATATAAGACCATAGAAGCTTTTATGAATATAATGGACGGTTGGTATACGGACACTTACTTTTGTGTTGTATACCATGTATCACCCTTAACTGAAAGGTGTCATTTCTTGACTTGAGAATGGCACTGCATTTGCGCTTTTCGTATATCCCTGCTCACCCTCACACTTCTACCTTAACCTTCGCGGTACCCATTATTCACAAATCCATCCTATCGATTCTTTCTATAACCTGAGGCAAATATCTTCATTAAATTTTGCCACTGGTGTTCAATTTAATTGAACACCGGCAGATCGATAAATATTATTTTCATCCCACCACGTTAAGGCGCGCACTGTAAAATATACTTTATTACAGTGTAAATAATTGGCGCCGCACGGGACATGGTGTGGCACTGTGGCCTACACCCTAACCCTTAAAGAAATTTTACCGCGATCGTAGCGAGAAATTGATTGAACACTTGAAGCTTAGAAATGCAAATGGCTCATTAAAGGTCTCACGAGAGGTGATCCTTTAAGTGAATTTGTAATTTGTTCATTAGCTTGGGTGTTTTTAAGCATGTCTAGGCGGGTTGTAATACTTATGGACCCACAAAACTAGATTAGTGTTTTTAGATTATATATATATATATATAT
>CM077114.1:3556435-3583843 GCA_039619505.1 Cimex hemipterus | reverse complement strand
GGCCAATCCCATTAAGAATGGCACCTTTTGCTGATACACTGAAGGATCTAAAACGCAATAATATACGTGGTCAGGAGGATTAGGGCCAACCAAATACTTAGAGCCCATGGGAAATAAATCATTACGTTCCAAAACGAAGTCCATGCAATTCTATCTACAAAAACAAAAATATAGCTATCATTTCAGATAGGCAAGAAATATCAAAGCAAATAGTTCAAGCATTACTAGCTCAAAGACTCGCAAAAATAAACAGAAATTGCTAACTTTTTAATTACTTTTATCAAATTATTCTTCATTTTATAATTAATTAATTATACATAATTGGACGAAGACTGGGAGTTGAAATGGGAAGTGTATGGCATGGGCGATTGAAGTTACGGTAGCTTAAGTGGTAGAGCAGCGGCGTATTTAGTTGAAAGTCATGGGTTCGATTCCCGACTGTGACACAATTTTTCTTTTCAATAATTAATTCAGGAAACAGATTGTTTGAATAACAGTCACCCTTTTTGGGTCTCAGGAGATGTGGGAGTAGAAAGCAAGAGAAAGAGTGAGTGGACGCTTTTGCAAGGAATGTGGCTGCTATATCGCTGACAAGACTCTCTTCTGAGGCAAAGGAATTCACACTAATAATGAAGGGCAGTCTGTATGGCAGATCTATACCGCCCGGGATTCTTTCTGCTGTACTCGACCGTGACAAACTGTCGAAGTTGCCCAAAAAATACACCGGCATACCTCTACCATACCGAGGGAGAGGCCAAGTCTGAACGTCATCCTCCGATCAGGCCCTCGGACGCTAAACGAATTGTAAAGAAAGATGGTACGGGATGCGTATACGGGGGAAGCGTCAGTAGGCAGGGTCATCCGAGAGGCTCCTTCGTGTTAAGTCCAAGACCTGCAGATGCGGTCCCCCCGAGGATCTCAGCCGTAATAAAGGAATAGTTCTTACCACATTAAGAATAGGCCATTCCCCCCGCCGATGTCCAGAGAAAGGCTGTTCGATCTGTCCCATATCGATGAAGCGTGGCATAAGTTCCCTACAAAGTAAGAATGTCGCCAAATTTAAAGAGGATTCTCGGGCACAGTAGCGAGTTTCTGAGTCCTCTATTCCGCTTTTAAAATAATTGGGAATTTTTATTGTATATAGAAATAAGGTATGTGTTTTGTGTTTTTGTGTCTTGGATGAGTGAATGTATTTATTGGTGTGAATAGGGAGGGGCTGATGGCAAGGTAGTTTCTGTACCACCTCTCAGGTTTTGTGTATGTAAGATAGATAATACCTCTTATAGGACAACAAACGTTCCATAAATATTTTTTATAATTTTTCCAAAATTGAACATACTGACGAAAAACTAAATGCAAATTTTTAAACTTTAGTTCAATTTCATAATATAAGTGTTCAGGGTTTTTACTTCTCGTCGATCAATCTATTAAAGTTCGCAGTTGTAATCATTGTTCTGAAACACAACCCATTTCACATATGTCTCTCCCTCTCTAAATGATAGCAATTCAAGATGGAAAAACCATCACAAAGTCTGGATTGGTTGATGTAAAAATAACATTGGCCTGATGTCGGCTGGTTTACAGGGATTTGTTAGAGAGGGCCTCTCTTTTATTGATGTTGCAGTCGTTTTGTTATTTCTCCTTACGGACCCGTCTCAAATCGGTACCAGGACCATGGACGGTATCGTCATCGCTATCTAATAACATTAAACTACAAAATTCGTCCTACGTTTAAAAAGTATTATATTCATTTAATAATTCTTATAAGATTTAATTAACATAACCGTACGCTCTACGTTACATACTCCATTTTCAATAAATATTTCTAATTAATAATAATTCTCAGTAAAACGTATATTTATCAAAACAAAAACGAGGCTCATAAAAGAAACCTGCGCCTATTATAAGTATTTCTTTTGTTTTTATGTATAGGTTTTTAGGTCAAATAGACGCATTTTAGTTAAAACTCATTTTTACTTAATGCGTTTTAACTTTAAATTAACACAATTTATTTCAAACTAAGCCTTTTTTACTTTAAAATTACCCCTTGCTTTGATGCAACAAAAAACTTAACAGATGGTATTAAATATATGCACATAAAATAAAATTCCTGTATATTTGGGGATTTTTTCAACTATAAAAAGATAGAGAATTTAGAAAATAAAAAAATGAAACTTAGATTTTTATATACTTATTAATAATATAAATAATTCAAATTCCCCTTCTTTAATTTCCAAATAACGCTTTGTAATTACAATTTAAATTAAAATTAACATTTTTTAAATTAAATTAAACTCTATTTTGACATTCAATCAAAATGAACCTTTTCTCAATTTCTAATTAAGCCTCAATTGAAAGCATTAAAAATCTTATGAGACCGTAGGAAATAAGATAATCATGTAAAATAAAATTCCTATTATATATAATTTTTTAAAATCTAAAATTTTTTAGTGTTGTATAAATTTTTTCCAAGTTTATATATCCGTGTTTATAAATCCCAGGCCTTGAAGATGATCTCAGTAAAGATCGAAACATTGGCACGATAAAGAAAATATTTTTTTTAAATGATACCCGATGGAATGGACAGAATCTCAGCTATTTCAGCGTTATTCTATGTTTTTTAAATTTTTAAGATTTCACGACCTAGCTCCCAATAAACTAATAAGACTGATAACCTCACAACTAATAGGCTTTGTACATATCCGTTGTTACCATTGACAGCTAAGTTAAATTTCCCAAAAGTTGTGATATTTTCATTTTAAATTTGCTAAACCATTATCAACAAAGCTATGAAAAGCGTAACTTAATTTATTTCAGGCAACTGTTAAATTTAAATAATAAAAGAACTCAGCCTAGGATAAAATTAATCAGGTAATTAGCAGAGGTTAATCGCCCATGTTGAAACACACTTTCCTAACACCTGCTCTAAACAGGCAACATAACCCGCAATTATTTCAGAAGCAAATGCTCCAACACCAAAGCAATCTTCACCCTTGCTTCCCCCCGTTCAAACCGACTTTCACCCCAACGACCCCCAAAGAGCCAAATTATCCAACCTTTGATGTAAAACGTCTATGAATATTAACATTCCAGAAGACAGGTCTTCTCTATTACTCTGTGACGACTTATTTGCATCAATCGAATTTTTACTCGGTTGGATATTAAACGTTTTTTATTTGTTTTTACAATACGTAATTTTCCATTTCGTAAAAGTATATTTTTGCATCAATAATATTTATTTCAATTTCTCTATAAACGTTAATAATGTTTGAAATATTCATAAAGAACTTTTACTATTATTTCAACATCTCCATGCTTGCTAAACTCATAAGACTTAGAAAAAGTTTAATTTCTACGTTTTTAAAACATTTTATAACTTGTATATATTAAATTTTTGATTATATAAACTCAAGCATACACACTTGTGTACAGATTTAAGCCTATCACTTCTTGTAGTCTACCGGAAATTTAATTTTTTGTCATTTGTAATAAATTACTGGCAATTTAACCTGCTGTAATTTTCCGCAGGCCTCGAGAATCACCTCCCAGGGTGTTGGCAGTCTGGGGTCAGACCTCGGTCTTATCTGTCCAGCCGCCGAGGTCGTGCTCCGGGTGCTGTGGACAGCTAGTTTATTTTAGCCCCCAACGCAATCAGTCCCTAAAACCATAGCAATTCACACTCAAATTTACTCTTAAATACATGTTTTCTACGTACTACTAAGTTACTTCTTTCAATCAATTAATTATTCTTTCTGACATTTGGGATGAAATAAAAAAGTCAGCGTCACGAGCGGGATTCGAACCCACGACCTTCGGCTAAATACGCCGATAATCTACCACTTGGGCTATCGTGACTTCGATCCTCTCGGACACCAACTATTCATCTCAACCTACAACCGTTCGATTTTTCCCTCTTTTTGCGATTATCAAATGTCGTGTAATCGGATTGGATTCTCAGCGACTTATTATGTTGCCACCGGGAGCTGTTTCGTGAAGTGATACTTCTTTTACTTTTTAAATATTAATCCATTTACGTTTTCGTAGTCAATTGACCAGGTTAATTTTTTATCAATTAATTATTCTTTCTGAGGTCTTGGTTAAGATAAAATGAATAGTAATTTAATAGGGTGAGAAGCAGTGGATGCTTAACCCCGCCTTGAGGAATATCGAATATATTGGGGTGAGTGTCTGTCGTCTGGGGAGTAAAATTAAGTTAATGGAGTGAGCTTATCGAGTTGTCTGTAGGGAGAGAATGTGACCAGACTTCTGACATAATCCAGACAGTTTGTGGCAATTTAAAAAAAAACCATTGTATATTATGTACCTCTTTGATATTTGACAACCTGAGGTACAAGTGAGTGTCTGATATCGACTTATTTTTTGTGTAAAAATAGAGAGTTTGTAGAGAGAAAGGTCAGAAATATATGTTAATCCAGCAAGAGCGCTGATGATGACCTCAACTTCTTACATTAACCTAATAATTGGTCATCGACCTCACCTTCTTTCCAATAAATACTTTCACTCTCACTCGCTAGTGACACACCTATCAGAATTAATGAAATAAAACGACCCTGTCGAAAAATCATAACTAGGGTCCCAGATCCTCTTTTATATTCATATCGGGTGGCATTCCAACACGCTCTCTGTATAGAGCCAAGGAATTGCCCCCTTCGCTTAGGTGGGGTACATCAGGCAACCATTTTCTACATGGCCGACAAATACGCGAGTTTTGCCCAAAAGTAAATGTCCGTTTGACGGCTCGCATGGCCTGTTCTTATTCAGTATGGTCCCCTTCTACGGTTCAGATCATTACAGTGCCACTTGCCGACAATGCGTTTGATAAATGAAAGCTTCGAATTTTGTTTTGCTTTTTTACCTGATTGGGGTGGTAAAGGTCCTCCTTGTCTGCCTTTTCGTTAACCTCCAACCTGTCTGTGTATCGAGACAACAACCACCGTTTCACCTAGAGTAGTTTTCTGGGTGTATTTTCACATCTATTTTGTGGTGTCCTTATCAAAACATTTACTTGTTGTCTGCACCTTTGCCCTTTTCCGTATATATTATGAAGGATATTTTTACCATTAAAATTTAACTTTTGATCAATATAGGATTATAAATTACTCTAAATTTATGTTTTTTGCATCTTTTTTCTACAGAAAAAAATTAATATTTCAATAATTAAATAGTAATTATGACTCCCCGGGCAAAAACAGTCAAAGCGCAAGCCAGTTCTTATTGAAAAGAAAAGATAAATAATGATAATGACCTAAGAGAATTAAGAGTACAGAAAAACATGGATAAGAACGAGAGGCTGAGTTTAACGATAATGGCAAAGAGCCGGGTATTTGGATCAAAATCCTTGAAGGTTTCATGAAATATTTACAACGTGCAATTCTTGCTTCCAAAGCCTAAGCTTATTTGCTTTTAGCATAAAATCATTTAGAAAAAATTAAAGACAGAAGATTTTCACTTATAACTAAATAAGCTTACTATTGATAATTATTATTGATATATTATATGGGAAATATCTAATAAAAATTATAGTTTTGTAAAGATTTTAAAAGTTATTGGACTTTTTTGTGCCGAAACGAAGCAATAAAAGTAAACAATTTGTATTTATAAATGTGAAAACGCCTGAAAATTATTAAAAAAGTGCAACAATTTCATAATTCCATTTGTCATACAAAAAGTTACATAATAATCTAAAGTTTCGTATATTACTGATATTAGGAAAACTATTGGACTTTCTATTTTGTCTTTATTATCATTTTAAAATTTCTTGAAAACTCAAAATGTGAACATATAAAAAATGCACTAAAACAATGTGTTCAAAAGGAAATGGAAGTATGAGTTGGTCATTTTAGCAAAGAAGCTCCTTTGTATTAAGATGACAATCGCTGGTCTTTAGAACCTGAGAATCGTAAAAGAAGGATCATCGTGAATAAAAATAAGCCATGCCAAGTTTACACTATGACATGGTTCATTTAGGGCCAAAGCTCGCGTATATGTTCGGCATATAGAGAAGGGTTAATTCTTTGGCTTTATAAGAATAAGGATGGCTCTTGATTTGATAAATTTGCTCGGCAGTGAGAATTGGTATCCACTATTCTGAATTTAGAACTTTTTTATTCTACATATTACGGATATATATCCTGTTTTATTTTCTCTTTTGCAATTAGGACTGTGTTGCTTCGAGAGGAACGAGGTGGAATATTGAATATCTCATCAACCCCAGTGGTACACATTAGTAATGTATAGGTAAAGTAGTAATCAGTAGTGTAAAGGCGATAACGAAAAATCGATCAATCCTACATAGAAGAATGTTTGGAATGAGTTTGAGTTGTTTAGATTTAAAAACTGCTTATGATGGTGGCCGAAATCTGGAGCGTTGATTTGGTAAGAGCTTAGTCTTATCCAGAAAAAGAATAGAAGGCACTAAAACTTCATCAATTCTACTATGTCATTATCTTAAAAAGAATAAGAGTAAATAAATATATTCCGCCAGGAGATTTTTGAGCCCTATCATTGTGTCCTGTAAAGTAATAAAATTTTCTTTGTGAGATTTCTTCATGTGATATACCTGAATTTTGTCTTTTTCGATCATCTTCGTTTCCCTAACGTATTTGGGTTGGTCTGTCGGACGTTTGTATTCTCAGTTTACTTAGAACTTTTAATTGGCAAGGAATTCTAATTTTATGTTTTGTCAATTAGACAATAAAATACTTTACATATTTTTCACTTGTTCTTATTTGTCAGCAGTTACATGTTATGTAATGATTTTACCAATTTTAGTGCGAACTAAGCTAATTTTGAACCCTTCGTTAAAATGTCGAGAACAAGTAGGTTAAATTTAAGTTAAATAATGATATATATTATATATTCCTAGATAGCCACCTAGATTGGCGAGATGTAGAATATTTCTTGGTGGTTCTGGTTTTTGGGGCTATCGCTCGCTGTCACGCCAACCTACATGTTAGCGTTACCTTTGCCAAGTTCACTCGCTAACTAAGGAGAACGAGATATCTTCGACGGGTTGGATAATTTGATTTAAAATTACAGAGAAGTAAAAGCCGATAATGGAAATAGAAGGCTGTAACTTTATAAGATCGTGACTCGCTAAACGGAAGATTAGCAACTTTATACCACTTTAATATCATCTTTCCTCCTACATCCTAGTTGGAGTTAAAAACCTTGCTTTATATTCAGAATAAGCTTCCACGGAACGATTTTTCATACTCGTTATAACAAATTGGTTAACTAAATAATCATCCTAATAAAATGTAATGAGTTGAAGTTCATGTTTTAATTTGCTTAAAAAGTCAATAACTAAACAATAACATTCGCTAAAAATTCGAATCGCTCTCGTGACATTGACCTTTTATTTCAACTTACAAAACCTTAATTATTTGAAAAATATTAATTGGTCAAACGGACCACAAAAACTATTGAATTTAGAAAGTTAAATGAAGTATATCTTCACTAAAACTCTCCGTAGCCATTTTATTTGTTGCCGAGAATCAATTAGATTACACGGCATTTGAAAAATGGCAAAAAGGAGGAAAAATTGATAAAAAAGGTGGGGTTGAGATGAGAAGTTAGTGTCCGAGTGGATCGAAGTCACAGTGGCTCGAGTGGTAAAGCAGCGCTTAATTAGGCGAAGGTCGTGGGTTCGAATCCCGCCCGTGACTCCGACTTTTTTATCTCAACTAAAAGAAGCTTAATTACTTGAAAACTGATTAATTAACGTCGGCCGCCAATGACCCTCAGAAATGAAAATCTTCCAATTGTAAATCAGTTTAGCCTAGCTTCTAATTTATAATTTGGTTTGAAAGTTTATTTTAAAGTATTCCTTCATACATAAGGATAGTCCAGTATAACTTAGCATAAACTATGCTAAGCTAAGATTTGTTTGTTTAAAGACAAACTAAATTAGACAAATTCTTGTACAAGTATATTTGTTATACATATTTCTCTCTCCTCCCTTTCACTCGTTCTCTCTCTTTATCTCTCCTTCTTACCCTCTTTCACCCTCTCTCCCTTTCTCACCCTCTTCCATTTCTTTTCGTTCTCAATCTGTCTATTTATTTTTCTATCTGTTTATGTATATACTACTTTTTCTATTTATTTATCTATCTCTATCACTCTATCTATCTATTTATTCATACATTTCTCTATCTCTCTCTATCAATCTATCTATCTATCTATATCTATATCTATATATATATATATATATATATATATATATATATCCGTGAAATTCCTCGTCTTACTCGTCCAGTTTCTCTTTCACTTTTGCTGCGGTAATTCGTGAATATTCCTATGTTTTGTCTTGTTTTAACTTTTACACTGTAAACCATAATTTTTTAGTCTGCTTTGCCAATTTTAGTACTAACAGACCGCAAAATGTGCCTGTAAAATGTAAGTAGTTACATTTAATAGTGGTTCTAACTGTTAAATATTAAAATTGAAAATTTCTGGCAAAATCTATTTGATGGGGAAATTTGATCATAACCGCCCCATACAGTCAAACTCTGTAAACTGGTTCGCTTGTTTTGGCGTTTGGTGCTTATGCGTCACTGGATCAGCATTGTTTGTCCAATGCCAAATATAACAGCGGATAAATTTGTCGATACGAGCACAGATTCTTGTCAAATTATTCTGACAGGTCATTTAAAAAAATGCTTTAAACAATCAACATATTATTATAATATGGGTATAATTATTTAAAAAGTATAAGTATATAAATTAGTAGACTTTTTTATTGTTAAACTTTGTAAAATTTTTAGGTATTTATTAACTTTAATTATTTCAAGTGAATCTATATTTTTTGAATTATAATTAACCATTTGCCTTTTTTATAATCGACTACTAGGCAGTAAAGTATAATTATATATTTAGAAATCGTGAGATGCGGTCTGGTTTGATGTAGGTTTCAGAAAAACATTTTTTTTATCGTGCCAACGATTGGATCTTTATTGAGATCATCTTCAGGGCTCAAAGTATTGTCTTCTGTGTAATTGTGCCATTCTTGCTTGTCGTGTCGAGGGTACCCATACATAAACCATGCCATATATTATTATTTAAGAATAAACGGTTTGCCTTGATATAGTCAATGATAAGTGTAGATTGTCGTTGAACATAGTTTATTGTGTATATCATGATTGTTTTTCTCTTCGTCCCTAGTATCTTAATTAATATTAAACTTTATCAATATAAACAGAACTTTCGAGCTTCCACTCTAATGTTATTAGAAATAGAAACCGAAAGTACTATGCTATCGGTTTCCCAATGGGTAGAGTGCTATTCCCTATTTTGGCCGTTGATCAGCAGGATCTCAACTTTCAAATAAGGGGATTTTCATGTATAGGGTCGCATAGTGTATTCATGAGAAGGTTGGAGGAGAGGACAAAAGGAATTGATGACTATTTGATACGGAGTAACTGCGGATGTTTTCTCGAGAGGAATAGGTATTGCACTTTATGTGCTGTATTCCCTTATTGGAAAGTCAATTTGTCCGTATTACTCTTTTAGTAATTCTTTTATTTTATAAAGATTCTCCCTGCAAAATTTTACAAGGCAGCAGTTGATGGAGGAGCATCCAACTGTGATCACTCATTTCTAATAGTAGGTTGAACGTTCTTGGTAACTCGTATAAATTTCATTTTGATAATTTAAATTCATCTTGCAACTTGGTGTTCCTATGCCGATAGTTAAAAGTTCTTAATATGAAGATATACAAATAACAAGCTAGCGAATTAATTAATGTCATTAGCTTTTAAATTTAGTGTCAAATTAAAATAGTTAAACGTGTCGGTTTTACGATATCTATTTGTATTGCAATTCATAATGATCGTTAGATCGTTGAAAAGATGACTGACACTGTAATATACATAGGGTAATATACAAAGAGAGATGAGATAGAGAGAGAGGGGTGTGGGACAGAAAGTCAAAGAGAGAGAGAGAGAGAGAGAGAGAGAGAGAGAGAGAGAAAAGAAAGGGTGAGAGAGGAAGAGAGAGTGAGAAAGATATAAAATGGAAAGAGAGAGATAAAAAGTAAAACAGATGGAAAAAAGATAGATAGAAGGAGAAATAAAAGGCAGAGTGGTTGTCCAAAAAGTGAGCAAGACAGAGAGTGACTTTCCCTCCCACTCTCTCATCACCTCTCACTCTCTTTCTGTTTTTTTCTCTCTCTCTATCTATGTATCTATCTATTTTTAAACCCTGTTATTCCAATAATTACTGTCTCTAAACTTTCTGTTAGCATATTTTATGCCGTATAGCAGCACTATGCTCTCTCACATGCAGTAATAAAACGGAGACTATTTGGTTTTATAACAAGGCGTTTATTTAAACATTCAAACCCAATTTATGTGTGATGCGTAGAGTTTACAGTAAATAATTTTAAAAAGTTGTCATAAAAAATTAGTAAATGAACAAAACTTTTCCACTTTGTCAAATAATTGCACCTGGTGGATTTTCGAATTATAAATAATTCAATCCCGGTGAAATTAGGTTAACGTATGTTAAAAAGATTACGGAAAAAATTAGCAGAGTGACGTTGATGACTACTACTTTAAATATTCAAATGGAAAAATACGACTGGAAGGTCATATTGGCCTTTTCTACTGGTTTGACATGCTCAGGCACAAATCTGGATTGACGTATGGTAAATCCATTTCAGATGGGTTCTGATCTAACGTTATACTTTTGACACGCAATTTTTTTCGATCAAATGTTATGATTTCTATGTTTGCTATTCTCTTTATCGTTTTATACTGTAATTTTCTGTCAGTCTGTGTAAAATTAGTTATGAATCTTGTTTTTGTTTTTTTCACTGATAAATTTTACAAGTTGGATATATAAGTATATTGTGTTTTAGGCGTAGTCGATGTATTTAATATAACTGTTATGAAATGGATAGACAAACAAGACGAACACATATTCTTTTTTTGTACGCCAAAATATATAAAAAAATGACTTATACGCTTAGCTCATTATTACATATTTGTTTCTTAGTAAAATGAAAACTTTTGTATAATACTTTAATTCGCGTATACCATTTCTTTCTTAAGAAAGGATTTAAAATTTTAAAATAACCAAAGAGGGCATTCGTTAAGTAGAAAGAAATAAGGGCCTGGAAAAGAAGAGAGTCGTGAAAAATTATTGAGCGAAATGAACACAAGGTGCGACGATTGAGGTGAAATTTCATGCAAATCGAAATCGGTAAAAGACATGAATATTTAGTGGATCGGTTTCTTCGATAGGGCGAGGGAAAAAATCGCATCCAGAGCTGAATAGGGAGCTTTGGGGAGCAATCAAGTATGTTGGCGGAAGTTGGAATCGTCTTGAGGTCCATCCAAACAACTCAATCTGCCACCCTTTCATTTCAACGACTCTTACAATTTAATCAATTAAACGAGATAGAACAGCGTTTCTCTGAAATGATCTGTATTTTTTCCGTGGAAAAGCTCAACGTACGTTAAATACTTCTTACTTGGCCCACATGTTACTGAAAACACTGATTGAAATTTCTTTCACTCATTTCAAAATGAAGCATCTACTATTCATTTTCAATAAAAATATTTATTAACGTATTTATAAAAAGAAAAATTAGAATGTGTGGGAAAT
This sequence comes from Cimex hemipterus, assembly GCA_039619505.1. Lineage (NCBI taxonomy): Eukaryota > Metazoa > Arthropoda > Insecta > Hemiptera > Cimicidae > Cimex > Cimex hemipterus. Next base: position 3,572,215 of record CM077114.1, on the reverse strand, counting down.
CTATTCTTCCTAAAGAAACCTTATCATATTGATTTTTAAACTGATAAAAAACATAAAAGTATGCATAACATCGACACATACTCTTTATTAAAATTACATATTCCTTATCGTACTTGCTTGTTTGAATTCTCCACCATGAGCTTTTATTGAAGCTTCACTTTTTTTCTTAGTTTTCCTGGATATGAGGGAAAGATACCGCGTAAAGGAGGGATATTGTTTTTTTTTTTTTTTTTTTTCAATATTATGTTTTTAAATGTATCAATATTTATTTAATTTTCGAACAGTTACAAAGTGGAAAAAATATCTAACACCATGTGTGGGCTGACATTTTTATTTAAACCTTTGTAGAATATTACTAATTATTATAATAAGTTTTTCATTTTTAAAACTCGGAATCAGAGGAATAAAATTTTTTTATATTTCAAACGGTTTTCGTACATAAAATTTAAAAGCGATCGCATTTTTCGGGAAAAAAGCAAATACAAATCACCCCAAGATGCATGTAAATTAAAGAAGAGCGAAAAAGTATGTGACTGGGTGTATGAGATAGAAAGTGAAAGTGACAGGTAGATAGAGAGAATGAAGCATACAGAGGGAAAGGGAGGGAGAGAGAGAAAAAAAGAGAAAAGCGAGATGCATAACTTGAAAATCGTAAAAAGACGTTAATAGAAAAAATTACACTAAAAGGCAAATCAGTCAAAATATGTAAATAACAAGTGAACATAAAAAATGTACAAATACAAGAATAATCTAAATGAATGAATTTAAATAAATTAAATTTACAGAAAAGTTGTGAATAAAATATGAATGCAATAAATTGAACATAGAAAGGAACTAAACTTTTAATGAAAATAATAGTCATGAATAAAAATTAATAATTAATTGAATTAATTATCTTATAGAGAAAGTTAAACGTTTGAAATCTGGCTTGTAAATGAGACATGCTTTTATATTAGTGAAATATTTTATAAATTGGAGTAGACTTTTCCTTTTTTTAAGTTATTTGAAATATGAATTAATATGTTAGAAAAATACCTGAATTGAACGTTTCGTGATAGAATGGAAACATAAATGTACAAACAAAAATAATTCAAGGTGAGTTGTGTTCCAAAATCTAGACGTGCTATTAAAATTAACGACGGCTCAGTAATAATAAGTGAAAATATACCAAGATACCGTACAATAATGAATGTTTATATCGTTTGTGAAGGTTATTTGGTATAATAATTTTTATAGGGAAAAGTTAGGATCATCGATAAACAAATAACAATAATAATAATAAATTCACTAGTTTTCGTGGTCTACTTGTCCAATTAATATCATTCAATTAATTAAGGTTTTTAGTTGAGATAAAAAGTGGGTATCACGAGCGGTATTCGAACCCACGACATTCGGCTACATACGTCGCTGCTCTACCACTTGAGCTATCATCACTTCGACCCTCTCGGACACTCAGAACCAAAGAGACTACACGAAATTTGAAAAATGACAAAAAGGTGGGGTGGAGAGGAAGGTTAGTGCCCGAGTGGATCGAGGTCACGATAGCTCAAAGTCAGAGTAGCTGAAGGTCGTGTGTTCGAATCCTATTCGCGATACTGACTTTTTTATCTTAACTAAAAACCTTGATTCATTGAAAAATAATAATAAAATCTCTGTGACATGTTTGTAATTTTACTTTTGTATAATGCTAGGCATAAGACAATCATAATATAAAATATATTCATAATACATCAAAAGAGCCATTTACCTCTATTAACATATGTTTATTAACGGACAGCTAGCCACGTGAGAAAACGTAATATGCAAAGTGCCACTCGTAACTTGGAGCTGATAATTTAGGGACATGTAGCTTGAAATGACTTGGAAATTATAATAACGCGTAGGAAATTAGATAAGAAAATAACTTTGGTGATTAAGGAATTAAGGAAGTTCCATAGTACTGACTGTCGCTTTGTGTCTGATTGCGTGACCGCAGCCGTCTCCAATCTTCTTCCTTACTTTCGTCATATTCAGAGTTATTGATCTCTACTTTCTAAGCTACCAAAGGCAATAGAAACTTGGTATTCTTATAAAGTATTTATTGTTTTATAATTGAGAACAATGGATATAAAAGTATAAACTATATAATGCTCTGATTTATATAAGCTCATATCAGTGCACGCCTGTCCATACTTATACGTGTGGACGGAGTTGAGCTATCATTTCTAGTTGTCCACCGGCATTTCTATATTTTGTAATTTTTAATAAATTACTGACAGGCTTTGAAAATTATTAAACCTGGCGTTGACAGTCCGGGGTTACACTTTCATCCATACGTCCAGCTACTTAGGTAGTGCTCTAGGTGTTATGAATCGCCAGCTCATTTTAGCCCCCAACACGAGAAAATCATTATTCTAAACCGAGTCACTCTCGTAGAACTTTTTGTTCTTATTTCCATACCGTTCCCTTATTTGGGGTGATGGATTATTCGATATTCCTTCATCTCCTTATATTGAGCCATCAATATTCAGACCCTATATCGAACTTACCCCACTACATATTCACGCTAAGAAACACGTTCACACGACATACACAAAGGTACACAACAATAGGAGCATTATATACAATAGAAAATTTTCATTTCAACCAAGGCTCAGAAAATCGTACCCAGATACTAGTCATCACAACAGAACTGATAAGAATGCAAATAAAATGCTCTCGATATCACTGTTTATCGCGTGGAATCGTGGAATGAATGAGTTATTAAAAATTACGACCGTGCTTTTAGTAAGTCGTGGCAATATCTGAATTTGTTGTACCGTTCTTTCGGTTGAAATCTACGGTGGAAAATCGATCACCGTTGTCAGTCCCATTGCAGGTGTATCAAGAAAGTTTCTGCCATCGGTTTCACGATTCCGTTAAAGTTGTGAAAGAAACTCCCCCATCTCCCTAAATATTCCATCAACGAAAAACTGAATATTTCTGTCAAGATCATTGATTTAGTTTAAAATTGGATCACCAGAATCGTGATTTTAATGTATATTTGTACTTTTTGAATTTTGAAATAAGAGTAATACAGAAATTAGGACTAAGTTAACTTATAATAGGACTATGTTTTGAGAAATCCACATTATTTTCTTTTTCTAGCTTTATTAATGAAACCATTAATGACTTTTTCCAATTTCGGGAAAATATCGCTAACAAAGACAAGTTTTCAAACTGTTAAATTTGGGTGAGAAGGTATTCTTCTGTGGTTTTTTCCGAAAACGTTTTGGCAATACTCTTTTCTAGAGGTACTTTAATTGCGTTAATTCCCATAAATAAATTTAATTTACAGCGTCTTCCACGATTCGTTCTTAGCTTACTGATGATTTCTGTACACATCATCTATATTGTGTAGTAATCTTAACTTGCTAAGTTTTTTTAATTTCATGGATTTATTTATTCCACTGGTAGAACTGAATGTTTCATGTGTTTTGATTTGTCTGTATTTTGGAATTACGCTTGGCATGCACGCGTGATTGCATTTTCAATCTTTGTACAAACTTTATCTTAATTTTTTCTTTTTTACAATTATTTCTTGGTCGTCAGGATCTCTATTTCGAGTCAATTCTTATCCACCCCAGTACAGTTTCAAGTTAACCATTTATATAAATGGGTTGAGCCGTTTCATACTGGTAACCCATAATAATTTTTATAATCCTAGTTTTTGTTATTCCTATAATAATTTCAATGTTATTAATTCGTAATCTGCTGTATTTTCGTTTTCTCCAGCACAACTTCTCCATCTATGATAAAATATACCGAGAATACAAAGTAATGCCAATATTACTAGAACCTTTCTTTGTTTCACACAAAGAAAAGGGAGAGAGAGAGAGAGAGAGAGAGAGAGAGAGAGAGAGAGAGAGAGAGAGAGGAGAGAGAGAGGAAGAGTGGGAGAAAGAGAGAGAGAGATAAAAAGAGAGAGATTTGGAGATTGAGGGAAAGAGTGAGTGAGTGATAGGAACAGTGAAAGGGTGAGTGAATAAGAGAAAAAAACAAGGAAAACGTTGTTTCGTGGGACTCAGCTCATCAATTTTGGATGCCGTACCTGCTTGATGGTTTAGCCTTGCACGCCATTAGCTTATGCGAAGTTACTTTCTATCTTAATTTTTTTATACAGGTCATATAACTTTGGAAATATAAACAGTGAAAATAACAAATTTCACTCTGAAAGAAAGGAGTAGAGACAGGGAGCGAGAGAGAGAGAGAGAGAGAGAGAGAGAGAGAGAGAGAGAGAGAGAGAGAGGAGGGATGATATGAGTTAATAACACACAGATCAACTACTGAAGATTGCGCTAAATGTAAAACAAACGAGGATAGATAAATGATAATGGGCCGATTGGGACGATGCAAACTCCAAACATACAGGTGCTATAAATTGACCAAAATCTCAATATTTGCTCGTGCTTTTCCGAACGGTCCTCCATTAATTTGCCTGTCGCATGATTTTTAAAAACTGCCTTTATTTTCCTTCTAACGAGAAGCAATAAACTTTCCTCCTTATCTTAATGCTGCCTTTCTTATCGTATATTAGCACTTTGCTACTTCGTTTTTTCATCGAAGTTTTCCACATTTACCAGATTGGTTTTGTACTACGTTTATTTTTAAAGACCGGTTTTTCCGGTTCTTCTCGTAATATCTTTCTACTACTTATTGGTTGGCTGCATATCCTTCGGGTTTTTTACTACCTACTTACCTAGTTTTGAATTATGTTAATTTGTAATTTCGTATCTTTAAATAGTAATTGATGTTTAATTAAAAACAAAATTAAGTTAGAGGTTTTTAAACATGACTATCGTTCGAAATGTTCTTTAATAAGTTGTTTTCGTTTGCTTTGATGTACCATTTCGGATCATCTACTCGGAAAACACTGCAGTTTAGACCTCTAACTCCAAATCCTAATAAATCTATTAAACCATCAAATCCAATCCTTCCATTATAATATCCTCAGACAGATCGTCAAAGCTTCTTTTGGGTCACTAACCATGCTATCCACAATGACCTCATCGTTACTTTCATCAACGAATTGTTCCGTTCGCGATTCCAAGTATTTCATACCGATCTTTTGAACCATTCTAACCAACTGGTCGAGTTTGTTAAAATAACTCCATCTTTCACTACTCGGTATTTAAGGAAACGTTTATCTTGAATTTATGTAAAGATACTTTTAAGGGTGATACATCTAAAATATCCATTTCTTAAATCCCTAAGCACATATGTAAGTCTTATTTTTGTAAATTTTCTTCAATTCATTCCGTTTCTAAAACGAAAAATATATGAAAATACAATACGAATTTATGACTATGTCGACCCATAGAAATGGGTGACTGATGAAGTGAGTGTGGTGTCCTTTTTTTTACATAATTTTACCCAAATGTTGCTGTTAGACTTGTACCACTTTATGTACACTGGATACAAAATTGGATGTTTTTCTTTATCTAATAGGTTTCTTGATTTATCACATTTCTCTATTTTTATTTTTTCTAAATTCCCTAAGGACTGCGATATTAGCTAGTACGTTTTTTTAATTGATGATTGGCTTATATATTTTGTGGGAAGGAGAGTGAAAGATAATTATTGCATGGGCGACGGTGGGAATCGAACACACAATTACGGGATATCGAATCAAAAGGCTAACATGCTTTCCACCCTGGTATTGGTAGATATTAGTAGAAACAGAATTTCTGATGTAATTTTTTCAACCTGTGACAGGGGTGTCCTGTTTTAAACCAGGGTTTTTAAAAGAAGGTAAAATAAAATCAATTCTCCCTTTTAACGTTTATTAAACAAAAAATTTTCCATTGATTAAAATTACTATTTTATGTTTGAAATGAGTTTTCAAATTAAGTTAATCCCTTATGAGGAGGTAAGGGTATTGCAAGGCCAAGAAAAATACAGAGAGCTAATAAGTTAATTGAGCTTACCCTAACCTTAATCAATTAAAAGGCACTTTTCTATACGGATGTCCAGCTTACTCTACATATTTATTTTTCCTCGAACAATCCGTAGGCAGGCCTCAGTGATAAGGATGAGTGTCAGGGGATTATTGGGTTAATCAGTTAACCATAACCCTGACAAACCAAAAAAGGTTTTGTTGATTCACGTTTTTGAGAGAAACCCTCCAAGTTTCTGGCTTTCATTATATAACTAAATTTTGTAACTAACGCAAAAGAAAATTAGTGTGGTTTAATGTTTCGTGACTTAAGATGATGAATAATATTTGTGTTGTTTATAGCACTTTATTTATAATTGAATTACTGATAATTGTTCCCAATATTTGAGATGGTATGAGTGCAATGTTATATGTTTTATGAAAAACGGATAAAAACTGGAAAATAAATCAGTCAATGAAGGATGTACGTGGGGGGTAATAAAGAGTGAATTTATACCCGATGGCCTTAATTACACCTCGGTGGGCCACATGTTTTTGGCCTAGTCGATGAGCCGCCGATGAGACGTGAGGTTCGCCGAGGTTTTTATCCCGTGTTCCCTTGGTGACGGGATCTTTTTTGTTACGGTTGGGATTCCAAAGGGCACGAAATTCCACCTTGTTGGAAGAATTTACGCTCGCACATTTCTCAGTTCCGCCGAGTGCAAAGGGGAGAAAGGTAGATATCGACAAAAATCCTTTTGTTAAATAAATTTATTTTTAAATATAATCGTCTGAAAGCACATATAGAAACAAAAAGAGACTCTTACCATTTGAAAAGAATAAATAAATAAATTAAATTTTTAGCCAGAAAACCCATCTGAATGGGTTCGGGCCTAAATTCAAGAAAATCTATTATGACGGAAGAATAAATATTACTTTAACCCTCTTTAATGGTCCTGCAATGCGTTGAGGATTAACTTCATCCAAAAATCTATACACATTTTCTACACTTATAATTTGTTGAAAACATCCCAATTAACCGTGGCATGAAGCCGAATGTCGTCCACTAATTCATTTACGTAAGGGGATTGATTATTAATTGCCTTAAATTATATTTATATATCATTTTATTTAGAAAAAGAATGTGCGCAAAAATTAATTGAAAATTCTGCATGCCGAATCCATTTTTGCATCAAAAACTGTCTTTTTTCGATCAAAATTCTTAACAAATATGTGGTGTTCAGTGAACATAAGCCATTATTTGGAGATCGTGATTTCTAGCATTGCCCAAATTCATTGTTTTTCCACACCCTACATGTATTTGTAAAACTTAAACCGTGTTTATAAATCCCAGGCCCTGAATTTCAATAAAGATCGAAACGTTGGCACGATAAAGAAAATGTTTTTCTAAAACTAAGTCACATTAGGTCACATCTCACGATCTCCAAATAATAATTCTAAACAAAATTATTGTGCGATTAAAAAAATTATAAACTATCTCATAAAATTTATTTATGGAGTTTCGAAGAAAATTTCTTTTTTTATTGTGTATATTTTTTTAACTTGGGATTTGTGTAACTATTGTATCGTATATTGTTTGCACTAATTTTGCATCTTTTAAATAGCTTTCAATTAACTATAGTTTTTAGTTGAGGAAAAAAGTGTCACGAGCGGGATTCGAACCCACGATCCCCTCGGACACTAACCTTCCATCTCAACCTCACCTTTTGAATTTGCCATTTTTCAAGTTTATAGTAGTTTGTATCGACAAAAAACCTTCATTAATTGAAAGATATTATTTACTCCATGGAAACTAGTGCTTTTAAATAGCATACAGATCCCTTTCTTTTGAGTCCAGGAACACTGGCACAGCTGTTGGAACAGTTTCAAAACTTTCAAAGTTTTGGCCGTTTAGAAAATTCTATATTGATTGTCACAAGGTAGAATGCCTGGTGAATATGACGGCTGTGAGCAAATTTCCCCATTCAGATTAGTTAATGGTTGCGTTATCTGCTAAAAGGCTACACCTTTTCTGCTCTCTAATAGTTTGAAGTTTGAAATAAACAATTAAATTTGTTAAAAACATTTGGATAAACAACAAAATACGAGCGACGGAATTTTATTGCCTTTGAGTATATATTGAAATAAATTGTTGGGCCTACTATCGTTTACCCCACTTTTTTAATACATAAATCATGTAAGCAATGGTTAAGCATAGGAGCTTAATGGTTATAAAACTTAGAATAAAAAAGTTATTCACATCGAAAGATAAAATTTAATGAGGATTTATATTGCTTCGGTACAAAAAATTTACCGTTTAGTACTTTAGGGGTAATAAAGATAATAAAAACGCTGGGCTCGATAACAGTCGCCAAATTGAATAATACATGAAAGTGCTAACATGAAATGTTTGAACGTAGACATAATAGTTCCGTTAGGTCAAACGCACCAGTCTGACTAACCCCACCGATATTTAATATTTGTATAAATATATTTTCTTGTTACAATTAAACGACATTTTCGGTTTTTGTGTGATGTAAATTATAGAGATAATGAGAGAGAGGAGAGGAGAGGAAAGGAGAGGGGAGAGAGAGAGAGAGGGAGAGAGAGAGAGAGACTTATTTGTTGCAAACGATTAATCATATATTAATTTTATACATGTACAATGACAATTTAATAATAATATTTAGTATTATAGAATATTATACCGAAGTAAAATTCATCAATGAAATAACACAATACACGAGAAGTTTGGCTAATTGGAAGTTTAATAATAGTGTTGTTATCTTGAGGGTGAAAGATTGATAGCCTTCCTTAAGAATTTAACACTGTGCCTTCGTTCTCACGCATGTTTCTTTCTCTAATTGAAAAGGTGTACTAAGTGGAAAAGGTTTTTGTTCGAGGGTTGCAATGTTTTTCTGATACGCAATTTATAAACACTACTGAATAAATTTATCGATGTTTTTATCTGAAAGTAAAATCTTTAATACAAACTGTTATTATCTTGAAGAACATGCAACATTGTGTTATGAAAACTAGATGCCGCATCAACTTCCCCTTCCAGTTTTGTTATTTAAACTAGAAGATGTATGATAAGATATTATATATTATAATTTCTTGGGAGTTATTGGAATGATTATTTAAATCAATCAGCAAATTAATTAATATAATCTGCATTTTCGTTAAGAAAATAGAACTGTAAATAAAGGAAGATATAGTTTTTTAATTAAAGAAGAACGAACTTTATAGTCAAGGAACAAGATGGTGGATTATAATGAAAAAGTTAACAAAGTGGGAAATAGCACTACTATGCTGAAACTTAGATAGTCAGATCCTCGCTGATAACTCAACTCCTGCTTTAACTTTATTTTCAATATTAGATTAAGTTAAATATTTAACTTTAGCCTGTTCATCGAATCTTCATTAACAAAAGTATTTTAGTTTTGGTACTGATCGCGTTTCTCGTGCATTTTGAATTATAAGTCAATAAATTATGCTGTACAAGGGAAGGGATTTGGCTGGCTCGTTATGGTGAATCAGTGCGGCCAAGTTAAATAAGGGCCATCCCACGGCCCGGCCGCAATTTAATATTGAAATGATTCTGCGAAGCGGCGAAGATCTTTTTGTATTCCCCCCGAAGGTGGTGTCCACAAATTCAAGCCGATTCCACCTGTTTTCACTCCTAACAGAACTCTCTGGCTTCCTACGAAAACGAAAGTCATTATGTATCGTCCTTCATAATGAAAATATAATGATTGTGGTAGAATGAATTATGAAGTAGGATCTGTCAGAGAAATTAATCTTTTTGTAAGGTATATTCAGACCACTGAACATAATATGACTCTGAAGGCAGGAAACGATGTCATGAAAAAATGCATTGAAAACAAAAACCGGACTCATAAGTGTTCTAGGAGAGCCCATGTGAGGAATAGCGTGTCGATTCATTGTTAAAATCTCTCCAACAACCAAGTAATCGGTGACAAATCGAGATGTTGAGGTATTCAGGAAGTGGTCTCAAATAAAAGGAGCGAATGGGACCTCATTAGTGTATCCATGTGGAGGTATGGACTCCACCTCAACTGTGCTTGAAAACTGTGTGTCTCACTGGCACATAAAACAATGATGGCCATAAAGAAAACCAGCCCTCAGTTGTAAAGATAACAGCCCCCTCTCTCATTGTGTCCATCCGATACGCTGATTTGCGAATAGACTCCTTTTTACCCGATGATCTTCCAGTAACAGAGAAATAGACACGGGACATCTATAGATTAGGCTATTCAAATGAAGCATTCTGGTAACTGTTTAGAGATTACGGACCGTTTGGGGTTGATTACCTATTAAGGCAGCCGTTAAATGTCGGTCCGAGGCTTGCGGTAGTCTTGAAGCGCTGTAGGCAATCGTGGATGGTGAAGCGCGGAACCCAAGACTTGGCTACTTAACGAACCGTCGTTGGCCAAAGCATCTGCTTAGGCGAGATCTTGTCGATTTGAAACCTTGTTTTTAAAAAGGAAATTTTTTTCAAATGTATTGTTTCAACAAACAAAATGATTTAAAAACGAACTAAATCACTTGATAAGTTGTCTCCGAAAAAGATGAAATTGAACTAATTTTCTTTATTTTTAATATAAAAAATGTAAAAGCAATATTGACAGGCTTTATACGTAATAATTTATTAAGATAACTATTAATCTTTATTTCTACGTACTTTGGAAAATTGAAAAAATAAATGTCGGTTTTTTTAGTCTTTAATTAAATATTGGCTAGAAGCAATATTGAAATATAGGAAGATACAAAGAAATGCCAATTTTGTTTACTACAATAATAAGGAGACTTCTATTAAGTTTTTTGTCACTAATACATTAAATTTTGTTTTTTGACAGCATATGGCATAAAATAGTTTAGGTTTGTTTTAGTTCTTACAGTTTTTATTGGTTAACTTTTTAAGAAAACCGTTTCCTTGTAAATACTAAAACTGAAACTAAAAGCACTTATTTCAAGTCATTTTCTTGCCGGTTTATTACAATAAAAGAATAATAGTCTTTCTTCTTTTGAAATGAAATGTAATTTAGAAACTGTCAGAAAATTATAAATACAATAAAACTTTATTTATTAGATATCATAAGACGTTGAAAGTCGGACATAAATTCCTTGTATAACGGAATTTCTTTTTACTTTAAAACCTAAACACCCATTATTAGTTTAGTAGTTTTCTTAAAGTAAATAATTATATTTAAATATACAGAAATTTATATTTTCTTTCTTACGATGTTTATTGCAAAATTTGACAAAACCACACCCTTTTTGTATTGTAAATAGAGGAAAAAATCCTGATTTTTCACCCCAGCTAATAATTTACTACCTCTACGTCGAAAACCGACAGCAAACGAGCTTGGCGGCACATAATCGGTACGAATACATTGATGGAAGTTGGGCAATAATTAAAATATTGAAATAAACGCCTTCAAATTGCAATAATTGTAATTATAAAAGTAACCAGTTTTGACTGTTTTGACTCAGACAGATTTTCCTGTAGCTTTCGTAGCAAGTAATAGGGATAGTACAAACAAATAATTCAAATCTTCACAATAAGGGAAAAAGCAATACTGCTCCATGACTCGGAGAACAAATCGGCTAAATAAGTTCCGCCGAAAGCCGTAGAACATCCAGGTTCCACCTGTGGGAAACTAACCGATTGGGTACGTGTGTAGAAAACGAAAAGTCAAAACAGCTTATTACACCTTCCTACCATTATTTTCCGATGGGATAACATTTTCAAGAGTGAAAGATTTCTATGTATTTCAAGCCATATTAGAGTGTTTTAATAACTTGAAACCATGGACAGTCTCACAGTGTAGCATTAGTTTTTGTTACCTCAGTAGACGATTAAGTAAAGAGGATTTCAGTAAGCGTACAGACCTTTTAATAAATTGCAGCTACACAGGACATAGCATATAGCCATTTGCCAGTCAACGTCTACTCACCTGCTTTCTATCAAAATATGGAAAAAATTGAACAATTAACCTTTTGGTATGAAACAAAACAAAACTGCAACACCGCTAGAAAATGAATGAATAATAACCAATTTGAAAGCCAGCTTATAAATAGTTCGTTAATTCCAGGGCCAATCAACTCACGGGAGTCAAATCTAACAGAAACAAGTACTCATGTCGAAATATGTTTTTTATTTTATTCCCGTTTTTTGCGTTTATCTCTATTATTTTGATGTTTATCAGCTTGAAGGTTTCCCTCTTAATTGCGAGGGCAGAAGTAATTACGAGAGAGAGTAGACCTTGTGAATATCGGGTTCATTTCTGTTTAAACTAAGAAATATATTTGGCGAGAGGTAATTTATCTTTACAGGGTTCCACCCGAGAAACACTATACGCCAGATAATTTTTGACGGTTATCACAAGAGTGAAAATACTCATCACAAATTGTTTATATTACAAACAATCGCTATACTAAGTCTAAAATTAAAACTCAACTTAAACTACACTTCCTCTAGGAAAGAAATTGTTTCAAAAATAGTATCGTTCAATTTGTGACCTTGTACAAGACGAACAGACGAAGACGGAAAAAAGGATACGACAAACTTAAAAATTGTTTATGGAACACATAAAAACACCACCCACAAACACAAGTATACATGTAGAATTGATACTAATATGCATCCTTTCATTTTATCCCTTAATATTGTAGTAAAAGATGTCGAAAAGGAACTGTTTTTTAAATATTTTTATTAATTAATTTTTTTTTAAATAAAAGCAGTGTCATTCTTCTAATCATGTATCCCTTGTTTTTGGATTTGCAACGTTAAACAATTAGTCTTAATAATTTAATAAATAAATTAAGTCTTAATTATTTTTTGTTTGTTTCAGGTACAGTACAATTTGTCTTATGAAAACCTGCATTCCTTACAAAATTAAGGTACGATTTACAATTAAAACGTATGATTCTTACTAATGCAAACACTTTCTTACTGAAATTCCACCTATTTTATTAATAAAAAAAAGATAAGGTATAAAAATAAATTAAAACTAGCTAAAACTAATTTCGGTTGTTTATTACAAACAGTTATTAATAGAAAAATTTATATTCAAATTAATAACGTTTTCCCGCCTTTTTGCCGATGGTGTTTAAAATACCCGTTTATTAGAACCCTAGGGGTGCCAAGGTGTTTAAAATAAAAAAGTGCATTTGTAAGTATATTGGGTTCGAATGGAGGGCCGCTGGTTTCGAACCCGGATACATTACAGTGATAAGCGCCGTATCAATGCCTAAACCCTTGCGGCCACGGACGCCTCCTATTTTCCCGGCGAAAAACTTCAAAGATATTAAGAGCGTTGGCGTATCATTTGGAAGACCAAATTACATTAGGGATAACAATTACTGATAAATAAACATATAATGCTTTAATCATATTACAAATTCATATTAACAAGTTACAAAAGCTATATCGATTTAAATTTTGTATAAACCGTGGCGGTTTGGTGTTGCCATTTTATACAATTGGTAACCCGGTTAATTACTATCATTATTTTTGCCAGTAGTTGGAAAGAAAGCGACCGAGAGAAAATAAGAGGAAAGAAGGGAGAGAGAGCGAAAGAGAAAGTGAGTGAGTAATAGTGAATAAGAAAGAGGAATTGGCTGATTCACAACCAAGTCAACAGTAAGACTTGATCGAAGACATGCAAGTCATGATGGTTTAACATAATCTCCCAGCCGTAAATATGTGTGAAGATAAAATTATTTTTTCATTTCCTTTTAGTTATCTTTTGTAAATGGAAACTTCACATTTAATTCAATACCACTACTGATGGAGGAAGAGAGTGGAGCTTAGAATGAGAGAATGTGCACCGTTTTTGTGTAGGAGAAAAAGTTTATGGTTTCGAGTAAATAGTTGGAAAATCTAAACACCCATACATATAGTTAGAGATTAACTTCTGTTCCGCCTTCGATATTTTTAGGGGCGGTTTCAGGAAAACCTCGGAACACGTAACTTTTCATTTTTTGTCTAGTTACTCAAGTGTTTGATCCGGTATTACAGGATAACCGAATGGGATCAAAACTGTTTCAAATGAAAGCATACTCATTAATGTGCAATTGTTGAAAGTTTTATGAAATTTGCAACGGTACAAACGTTTTTAATTTTTTGCCAATTATTCTTAAGTTATTTAATGCAATTATAGAAACAAATGAAAATATGAGATTCTATCAATTAAAAAGATAGGGAAATAAAGCCGAACATCGCGGGTTCGAATCCCGCTCGTGACACTAACGTTTTTATTTCAGTCGATACCTTATATAACGATTAATTAATTGAGAGAAGTTAATTGAAAAATCGGTTAAACACCTCGAAATATGATGGATTTAAACATGGTTGGATGATAGGTTGAATAATTAAATTGGTGATTTCAAGTCATAATTTTTTCGGTCAGAGGTTTAAAAAAACAGTTCCTCGAGAAAAACGAGTTAAAACCTATACCAAAAAGAAAATTTAAATTTTCGTCCATTAAGTTTCCCAATTACATGTAAATTAGTATTATTTGTATAAATTTGACTGATGAACGTTGTCCTAGTGCTTTGAATGCCGGTGGAAAGGTATATTCAGAAGAGTGAATAGTGATTCGAGTTACCACTTTTACATGGAAAGGTTTACAATCTTTAAAAGTCAAAGTACCAGCTAAAGTTTTCCTCGAGTGGTGGAACCACATCACTATCCTGTAGATAGACATTTTCACGCGGATTGAAACAAATTGATTTGGTTTAACGAGAAATAATTTTTCAAAATTAAATTTTTAATATGCTCTGGATTTTCTCCCATAATGTCCGTCCATTTGAAAAAGTAAAACACCAATTTCAAATTTAGTTACAAATTACTCGGTACTACATATTACCGGAACGGTTAAGTTAAAGAATGTATTAAATGAAAAAAGGCTATACCATGTCGTTTTTCAAGAATTATTTAACAGGGTACTACCTAAACTGCCTCAGAGTAGAAGAAAATAGGGAATTAATATACATATTTATTACTGAAAAATATCAGTAAAGCATCGCTAATGAATTTATATAGGAGGAAAACGATGAATCCAATGTAATAGACATTAAAAATCTTGGGTTTCTAATAGTAACCCAAAAGGCACTAGGGGTGAGGAGACGATATGTCCCGTTGATGATGTATTTCTACAATATAGATGTTGCTAACTAAAAAAAATAAACAGGTTACGAAAAAAAATATGATACGATAATAATTTCATGGCAATGTCGATTGTAAAATTCCATTAGGATATTTTAAACATCGTATAAAAAGTAAAGAAAATACAAATGAAAGTTTGTATAATGATGAATGTTATTTAATTTAATGAATTGATCTCTAGCTAAAGTGTATTTTTTGTAATTTCTATGCAACTTGGTGTTTTATATGTTTTAATATTACAAATCTTCAATAGTACCGGCTTTATATTTGTTAACAGAAATCGGCTACTACGATTCTCCAATTCGTGCATAGATTTAGAAAAGGTTATTACAATTGTTATGATCGCACAATATGTGCGCTTAGATAAAAAAAGAAAAAATTAACACCAGCCCTTGATAAAACAAACTGGGTCCAAGTGAGGTCAATTACCATCAGGAATGACCTGAGTTGACGCCATTAAAAAATTCTCATAGTGCTTCACAGTAGTGAATAATCGATTTTTCTGTCAATACTATTGACCGCTACTCATTGTCAACTGCAATGTTCTCATTATCTGATAATCCGCAGTTTATGCGAATTTTATACATTAAGGAACTGAATCCATATAGAACGCGATATTTTATTTCAGAAATACGATTAAAACTGGAACAATTATACATATATATATATATATATATACATATATATATAT
>CM077114.1:3502876-3512937 GCA_039619505.1 Cimex hemipterus | reverse complement strand
AGATTTATTAACGATTTATTTACAAAAATACAATTTAAAATCCGGTTTTCTGTGATTTTACTTTTTAAACCTGTCGTATAGTTATATTTAACAATATGCAGTAGTGTCAGACATAAAATTATATTAATAGCACATTTTAACATTCATTCATACCAGGAATTATTAAATTGAGTGTAAGTTAAATGTATAAGTTATGTTCTTCTTAAAGTACATTTTATTTTTAATAATATTGACGACAGATTTAATATTTTCTTCTCTATATAAGATTTTTTTAAAAATAGAAAATACTTAACTATTGGTTCGTTTGAGTCGTTTTCTTATCTCTCAATTTCCAATTTCAACTCATTGTCACTTTTCATTTTCAAAACTGAATACCTAAGACAAAATTAAACACGATTTACGGCATTATGAATACTTTCAAACGTAGCATTTTCACGAAAGTTCATAAAGGTGAACAAAACTCGAGTGATGATTAAATTTGTGTTAATAGTCGTATTCATCGTTGGTAAGGGGAACATTTTTTTTTCTAATAAAGAAGACTAATTTGAAAGTTATAAAGAATTGCAAGCAGCATTTATTTTCATCCGGAAGTTTCATTTTATGTATTTTGTTCTGATTAAAATTGTGAATTATTTTCCGCGAGGATTGTATATTGGACTAAAAAGCACGGGTTAATTCTGTTTGCATTACCGGATTTAAAGTTTATATTCTGCAGTAGCGAGCTTTTTCAGAATAAATTCGGATTGGGTTTTTTTTTCATTAAGTAGTATTAACGTTTTTAACTTTCTCAAGAAATTGGAAAAACTTTATTTATCGTGATTGGTTATAATTAAAACCTCTCGGACATCGACTATTTAAATTTGTTTTATAGGTTTTATAGTTTTTCACAAGTAGTGATCCTAGTAACTTGAAATTTTTTAAATAGTTAGCCAGTTTTCATTTTCGAAATTGAACAAAACATATAATAAAGAAAAGAAATTAGGCGAATTTTACAATATTGGATTTGGAAGTGGAAAATTCTTAACTCAAATAGTACAATAATTCAATTTTATTAAGAAGGATTGGTCGTACTTAAATATTGTAATAACGGATTTTGGCGGCTGATATAACTCTTCTGGAAAGAACGATCTCCAGCATGTAGAAGAATGTTTAGTTCAGGAAGAATTATTATCAATTTCTAAAAGGATTCAGATCCCCAGGAAACACAAGAACGGAGATAAGTTTCACCAGTCGGCGTTATATTTTCTTGAATTACACTTTCAATTTTTACTCTCCGCGTAATCCCGGCCCTTTATCTTCCCTTGGAAATGTGTTCTAAAAAACAACTCGGTAATAAGTTACCGTCTTTCGTTAGAACGGGAGGGTTGAAACTGCCAAGACTGGGCGAGTGTATATAGCAAATTCCAGGATAAGCATTAATAAAAAGGAATATGACGAGACAAAAAGGCTCATGCAGTAGTGGCATTCCTGCGGTAAATTATTAATATAGACAACGGCGTAGCTAATCTTCGCTAATACCCGGGCTTTTTTTTTATTCCACCCTTCCGACATCCCATGACGTCTTTTTTTAACCAGGACGTCGCCGGGTCGGCCTGTCTTCTCTTTTTGCCGCCTCACCCAATTACCACTTCTTCTTTTCCCTGCTCCTTCCCGGTTCCTACGGATAATTTGCATTCGTCCCTTCCATCATTTATACACCCCATTTCTCTTCAATTTTTAAATATTTTTCTTTTATTCTTTGATTAACTGACGATTTCCTTTAAATTTTCTTTTATTTTGGGAAGGAAGAAGAGGATAAAACCAATTTTTTGTTCATTGCAGACGTGAAAATCGTAATCTATTGGATAAAATCATATCTGATCGGGTTCCTATAGTATTTAATTACTGTTTTTGCACAATGTTGTCTTACTTATCTTCAAATTGGTCTAGAAAAAAATATATATCACATGCTTTTCGAAAAAACAAACATTTATATTATTTTTTTAATTATAACAAAACAAAATAGATTTGTCTATAGTCCATTAGGATAAGTGGTTCGATTAACAATTAATTAATCTTTAAGTAAGGTATCGGTTGAGATAAAAAAAGTCAGATGTCAATCCATTCGGACACCCAATTCCCACTTCAATCCACCCAAAATTACAAAATTAAAACTGATAAAAAGGACGTGAAATTCGAAAGGTGAGGTTGAAATGTCAAGTTAGTGTCCGAGTGGGACGAATTCACGATAGCTCAAGCGGTAGAGCAGCGGAGTATCTCGCCGAAGATGGTCGGTTCGAATCCCGCTCGTCCCGTTGACTTTTTTATCTCAACTTAAAACCTTAATTTGTAATTTTATTTTAATAGGCAAATGTGGCTCCGGACAGCGTAAAATCTCTAAACAAGGAAAAAGCTGACGTGACTCCGAAATATGCCATTTTTCTTGATACATATTCACACCGATGCTTTAAAGCCGGACACCACTAAATAAAACAAACGGACTTAATTCGAAATATGACACTTTTCTTCATAAATACTCGCACCGATGCTTTAAAACTAGACTCAGCATTATGACATGCCACATTTTATGAATAGTGACAGTACATGCCCTTCAATTCAAAAGTCCCATACAATGCTGCTTAGTAGGTAAGAATACAGGTACAGTTGAGCCATTTTTCCTGTAGCAACACATATTTCAATATTTAAAAGAAAAGGTGTTTAGAATTTTTCTCCTTGCGTCACTATTCTTGTGGTTTTGCGATATATACGAATGTACTTATTTTGGCGATTGCAGTATGGAATTTAACTAGGTTTAAGCTAGGTTATAGTTTGAATGCGTTGTAGGATGAAATGATCTCGCTGTCGACAGACCACATTGTCGCCTAACTCATTAGTTTGGTAGCGAAGATCTATTGGGCATCGGGCGATATTAGGATACTCGCGACCCAACCGCTAGTGACGACAGACCTTAGGGTGAGCACATCGGGCGGGGGGGACAACCTTCGGAGTGAAAGTTCAATAATAATTTATTCATTTAAAGAGGAAATAGAACAAGATAATTAATATAGATTGTATGGTTTCTAAGCAATAAAATAATACTTTTCTACATAATAAACGGCAACCTACTATGGTACTCAAGTTTAAACGGATTTGCATAGTTTATGCTATATTAGATTTATTGAAGTTAAGTAAGAATTTGAGCAGAGTTTTTCATTTTCAAATCGAATTTATCCTTTGGCTGGTTGAGGGGGATGTTGTACATTCGGTGATAATGGAGTAGTAAACTTGTTTAATAAGCATAGTTCATGGCTAATAAATATCCTGCATAATCCACAGGCTAAACTCTCCAGTGCTTTCCCGCCTCGGGGCGAAGTTGTTTTGATTTAGTATGTATACTAACGGATTGATTATTCATATACGGAGGTAAAGTAAGTCGAACAGGCGTATAACGCTGTCCCTTGCCCAGGGTTAACTTATATCGCAAGAACAATGTATACAGTGAGCGATCCCGCGTACACGGGACGACGACAATAATTTAAACTCTCACTGTGCAAAGTTGCTCCCAGTGCCGGTTAGCATTTCGTATGCATGGGGGCAATTGAACCTAACTGACACGGACTACGTATAACAACGAGGGGAAATTAGAATTTCACCGAGTTGCGTAGTACGCAGTCGTTCCGGCTAAATGTAACCTTAATATTTTAAAAGAGGTCCTGCGACATTAATTCAAGATGGAAGACTACAGGCAGTATAAAAAATGCATGTTTCTGGAAGTCAAAAGCGCAAAATATTATAAAAAGATTTCTCTTAGTCTGACATCGCTAAAAACCTAATTTAAGAAAAAACAAAAATATTTTAAAACCATTTACATTTTAGCCGTCAACTGACAAAGTCACTTCTTTCGATTAATTATTCACTCTATACATGTATTTTGTGAAAAAAAAAATGAATTTAACAATGCTAAAAATATTAAATAATAAATAAGTAAAATTAATGTATACAATGCTACAAAAAAATTTAATTTTCAAAAAATTATACATACTAAACAATGTTAGATTAAAAAAATGAATTTATACACTGGTAGAAAGCTTTTGGTTAAAACAATTAAAAGATAGTATGAAAGAAATTAAGCCGGCTGTGCATAAATAGCCAACTGAAGAACGTGAGAAAAAGAACATGTAATTCTCTCCAGATTGCGAATAGGTCATATCAGGATAATTCATAATAGACTTTTAATAGGCAACAACCTTCCAACTTATCCTCGATGTACGCGAAGTGGAGAACGCATCATTTTGACAGTAAAACATATTTTGGCCGACTGCCCCACTTTACAACCCTTTAGGCAAAGGCTCAACCTTTCGAGAGATTTACAGGAGTCACTGGGTCCCCAGTGTTTCTTTCGAAGAGCGCTTTTCAGTTTTCTCAAATTTATTGGAATTTACAATGAAATTTAGGTCTTTTCCCAAATTATTTTACCATTGAATGTCTGCTAATGTCTGCATAAGAGTTGTGCGAGCATGATTTCTTTTTGTCAGAAGTTTTTGAGGCTGCAGGAGCGGAAAAATAAAATGTGAGACAATACAAATTGCGGGGTAATACACTGCAATGCCCAATATCGAAATTTAATAAAGAAAAATAGCTCCTTCAAAAAAAATATTATGTTTTGTTTCTTATTATTGTTATGTAGAATTAGTCATCATACGTGAATGGAAGTATAAAAGATGAGCGTACAATTATGCTGAGACTGTTGCTAGTCTGACTCCATTATGATTATTATTATGAGCCATACAAGCCTATGGGGAAATTTTAAATTATGAAAAAATTTAAACACAATTTAAATTTTTAAAAAAGAAACAGAAATAAATTTCATAATTTTCTTAAATTTAATGTAATTTGGCCTTCCGAATTAAGAACATGAAAAAGAAAATCAAAGCTTGGATAGCAATAGAATAAATTAGATTACGAGTGGAAGTTTGGAGTCGGAGCTTTATAGCTAACCTAAAATAGATTGTTTGGATGTTAGGGCGTGAAATGTTTAAACGCCATTAAAAATTAATAATAATAACAATTAAAATTCCATTTTTAATCAAATTTTTTTATAATTTTATAAATTGATTTTATTTAGTTTTTTTTAATCTAAAATTTCTAGAATTGCATAAATTCATTGTTTTCACATCCTAAATGTATTTTTAAAATTTAAACTATGTTTATAAATCTCAGGCCCTGAAGATGATCTCAATAAAGATCGAAACGTTGGCACGATAAATCAATTGTTTTTCTAAAGCATACATCATACCAGACCGCATCTCAAGATCTCCGAATAATAATATTTTTACGTTTTATTTTATTTGAAAATATATAAAAAAAAATTAATAAAGATTGAACTTAACTAAAATGGCTTTGCTCTCCCTAGTTTACGTTCCAGTACAATTGTTTGTACCCGTGCAATTTACGTTCTCACCTTTCGACAAAAGATGACTTTTTTTCTCAGAGCGGTTTTGCAGATAATTTATCACATGACGATTAGAACAACTCTGTCAAATTATAATGAGAGGGAAATCTTATTAACTTAAGCCGGGAAGGGAAGTGTGGGAGAATGCCAGTTAATTTTAATTAACCCTGTGTATAAACATGTTTATATTAAAACTTAATAAAGTCCCGTGCAACGGTGCTCTCGATTTCAGCCGTCCTACTTTTCATGTTTATGGGCAATCTTCTAAAAGGATAATAATTAGTTAATTAAAAAGTTGTTTGTTACAAAGAACCTTCGTAAGCGGTTAAAACCATAGGTGAAACGTGTCAGAATTGTAAGAATTATGGCTTTTATTCATTATTTAGTGTATTTTTTCCAGTTGACTAAAAACGCAGAGGGGTCTATTTTTGATAACCGGCCATAAAAGTTCTGCAGTTCTAATATTTCAACTTAGTTTCCAAGTCCAATTCATGAACATTTGTGAAGATGTTTTTATTGTTTAAATTGTTCTTATTTATTTTATAAACTTATTATTTCCTTTTAACGGTTCTCTTTTATAAAACAACATAAAACATTTGGAAAAAACAGAGAGTTGTTTTGAAAATTGATTTGTCCTGTTATATTTAAAAACTGGCCAAGTTCATGTCACACGAGGCACTTTGCAATTAGTCTCATGCTGTATTTTCTTTTATTTAGGAACAGCCCTTTTATTAAAACTTCTCCAGGGTTCCTTTTAGGCGAGAAAGTTTTAATTGTATTTCACATTTGAATGTGGAGTTCGCCTATTTAAAATTCCCTCCATTATCCAACACATCACGTTGTTGTGTTTGATTAAGTTCCTAGTTGTAAAGCATTGTACGCCGAGAACTTTGAGACTGGTTAATAGTGGATGGGATAGTCAGTGAACATATTCACCGTGACAACCAATATTTACCAGAAAGAAATGTCCTTTCCGATGTGAACAAAGTGTGAAATTTACCATAATAAAAATCTTCCCGGTACCTCACTTTACCGACCAAAAGAACGAGGATAGGCGATCAAAAATTATAATCGATAAGCAAGCACCTTTTTTTTAAATCTTAAAGTTTTCTACAAAATTCTATCGTTTTTGGTTTTGTAGTGACAAAATAAGGTAGTTTATGAAACAAATCTCCATACTTTGATCAAAGATGCGTTCAAATTCTCGACTTCCTCAGTGGTTTCACGTACGTCTGAAGAGAGATAACTGTTACTTAAAAAACAAAACACAAAAAAAAGCCCACCTGGATTTCCATGAAAATTGACCAACTTTGGAAATGCATCTTATTTCTGCCTTTTAAGTCATAGACAAGTGCTAGGTCTCATTTTATAAAAATGTTTACCTCAACAAAGTTTTTTGTTTAAAATGTTTCCGTATTGATCCGTAAATTCAAAAAAAGTGGAACTTGTCAATTTTCGCACATTTTGTGAAAACTACAAATTCATATGTTGCCCCAGGATACGTTCATGGAGCGACACCTTTTAGCAATCGACAGGAAATTTCAATAAGCTTACAATGCTGATTTTGAGGTTTTTGTCAAAATTGCACGAACGCACACGTCCCCGAAGTCTCGAAATTATTGATGAATGTCTGAAGCTAGGAAAACATTTAAAAGACCATCTAGTTCAGCGTAAAATCTTCTAAAAAATGAGAATTCGTTCACTGGTTTGGTAGAAAAACCATTTGGTCGTTTCTATTTAAGGGTAGAGTAATTTAGAATCACATGTATTAAGGGTTGAAGTTTGTTAGAAGCATAAGCATGTATAAAAGTCCAAAATTTAGTTCAAGTTGTTTTTGTGTACTTAAAATTTTCCTTAATACGTTTTTATTTGACTTGATATTGAATCTAATGAAAGAGGCAATTTTAAAATAATTTTAATTCATTAAATTCACTATTTTCGTGGTCTTCTTGACCAGTTAATATATTACAATTACTTAAGGATTTTTTAGTTGAGATAAAAAAGTCAATCGCACGAGCGGGATTCGAACCCACCATCTTCGGCTAGACATGCCGCCGTTGTACTGCTTGAGCTATCTTGTCCTCGATCCGCTCGGACAGTAACTACCCATCTCAAGCCCACATTTTGAGTTTCCCACCCTTATTTTGTGAGTTCGAATCCCGCTCGTGCCATTGATTTTTTTTTTATCACAATTAAATATTTTAATAAACTGTACTATATTAATTGGTCAAGCGGACCACGAAATTAATGAATCTTCAAAAGTTTTTTTTTTTCAATTAATTAAAGTTTTTATTTGGGATAGACTAGCGGATCGAAGGCACGATAACTTTAGAGGTACATCAGCGGCGTATATGACCGAAGATCGTGGGTTCGAATCTCGCTTCTGTCATTGACTTTGTTTTATCTTAACTAAAAAAAAACCTTAATTAATTGTGATAATTTCAATACTCACGAACAACTTTTGCCTATGGTTAATTTAATTGTTTGTTTCCTTCTTTCATTTTGATTATACTGCACATATTGCCTTTATCCTGAAAGTAAAGTATTTAGGTCAATAGGTAATCAAAATATTTTTGTTTTCTATTAATTCGGACCTGTTTTTACTTGCACTTCACATTTATATCTTACCTTACTTTGTGAAAAAAAAAAATGGTTCAAATATTTGTTTACTTTTTTAAATATAAAAATTTCCCTTTGAACCTTATAAAAAAACCATGCGTAAATGAAACAGTAAAATGTTGAATTACTGTCTTTATTTTCGCCCTCTGGGTAAAATACGGGCCGGTTTTCTTAAATAAATTACCTTCGCATTTAAATTCTCTTAAAATATTACCATCGAGTCTCCTTTGAAAATAAACTGTGTAATTTATTTAGATACGGTAAAAATCGAAATGTAAACCTTATTTACGAATTAGTTGGCGAACAAATGAATTGTCGGCATATGACTGTGTCATGTTTGTAGTGGTGGACGTGTAATTTGGTTGATAAATTCCTCCTGTAACGGTCCTATTAGTAGGCGCGTCAAATTTATACAAACAACACGACTGTGTAAGATTCATACTGATAGAGCTATGAAGATGGCGAGAAACTTAAACATATAATACAGACTAAACCAAAGAGGATAACATGGAATTATCAAAAACGGCCATTTAACGAAATAACTAGTAAAAGTATTGTAAGTTAAGTAATGAACCCTTTAATGGATTTTTTACCCTTTATTATTAAAGTATATATATAAAATTTTAATAAATTATAATATATATATATATATATACTTTATGTATGTATGTATATATATGTATGTATATATATATATATATATATGTATATATATGTATATACATATATATGTATATATATGTGTATATATATATATATCTTACTTACACAATACATAAGAAAAAACTTCATGTTGAGAGTGAGATATGGCTGCCAAGAAGTAGGAATGCCGCCCGATATGGCACGGCAGCGAGTATTTGGGTCCTAAGCCCAAGTTCTCATTTTTCGAAAAAGCACGGTTATTTTATTGTGTGCACTAGCAATAATTATGTATTCCTAAGATGTTATGAGAGGGAATGTATTTATTTGCGTGATAGCGTTTAGCCATTAGCCCTTCAATTTATATTCAGTATAAAATAAATGTACAATATCGAGTACTCCACGATCCCGATTGAATGAATGGTATGTAAGTAAGAAATAGTATATTTAAGAGTATGAAATTAGATTTACAAAGTGCTTTCTGGTACTGAAGATTCTGAAATGACCTAACTGTTGACGTAGAACGCAAGCTGGGTGATTGGACAGAAAGACAGAGGTCTCACCTTTACCTACACCACACCGCACGCAAGATATACAGAAGACAAACACTTTGAGCCCTGATGATGTTCTCAATAAAGATCAAAACGTTGGCACGTTAAAGAAAATGTTTTTCTTAAACCTACATCACACCAGACCGTATCTCACGATATCTGAATACTTACCTACACCGGTGGAATTGCCGGTGAACTGTACAGATTGGCAGACTTTATTAGTATGTACTCGCATTTGAGCTTACATAAGTTTGTTTATCGGTGATGGAAGGTGGGGTTAAAAAACAGAAATTTCTACGGATTTTTCACAATTAGCGACCAGTGAAT
Organism: Cimex hemipterus; assembly: GCA_039619505.1. Classification (NCBI taxonomy): domain Eukaryota; kingdom Metazoa; phylum Arthropoda; class Insecta; order Hemiptera; family Cimicidae; genus Cimex; species Cimex hemipterus. Next base: position 3,503,370 of record CM077114.1, on the reverse strand, counting down.
TAAATTTTAATAAATGTAACAACTGAATGTATTATTTGACGTTATTAATATGGAATAACCAATTTTTTTTAATTAAAAGAAAAACGAAAAAGAACTGTTCTAATTGGTGATGAATTATTAATTTTCATTTTTTCGCTTTTTTATTATCTATTCTATTAAATAGCACTAGTTGTTAATTTATATTTTTCCTCCAATTTTTCTGTCCGATGGCGAAGCGATTTATTTTTGACACGATTGCACTCTCGTCACGAAGAATTTGTCATTATCTCTCAAAAGGGCGGCTTACCTCTCTCAGCGATGATTTTTTTATGATCTTCCAAAGTGGCGTCGTTACGACGTTGTAGTAATAATTTATTGAAAACGTTTCAGCCGTTCCGTTGTCAGACGCTTCGCTACTTTGTAATATAGGCTTCTCCTCCCGACTCTCGAACTGGAAATATATTATTTACTAGGTCAACCAAGAAAATTTCGTTATTATATTTACCAATTTGGTG
>CM077114.1:3460535-3488702 GCA_039619505.1 Cimex hemipterus | reverse complement strand
TCCAATAAAACACCAGTTTTCACAAAAACCATCAGTTCAGTTAGGCTGTAATACACAACGTTGATTTTGTCATGATAAAATTCTTATTTTGAGACATCCATTAGAGTTCGTGGTCCGATTGAACAATTAACATTTTTTTAATTAATTAACATTTATCGACGGTATTGGTTGAGATAAAAATGTCAGCGCCACGAGCGGGATCCGAACCCACGATCTTCGGGTAAATACGCCGCTACTCTAACACTTGAGCTATCGTCGATTATCACAACTTCACCTCTCGAATTTCCTCTCATTTTTGCCATTTTTGAAATGTCGTGTAATCTATTTCATTTATGGACAATCAAATAGATTACGCCACATTTCAATTTGGCAAAAAGGAGGGAACATTCAAAACGTGGTAATGAGATGGGAAGTTGGTGTGAGTGGATCAAATTCTCGATAGATCAAATTGTAGAGTAGCGGCGTGTTTAGACGAAGGTCGTGGGTTCGAATCCCACTCGTGGCGCTGACATTTTTGATCTCAACCAATACCCTTCAAAAATATTAAGTTAAAGAAATATTGATTGGATATACTTTCTATTCTCATCTTTAATAACTGGATCAAGGTATGGTTTTGATGAAGAATGCAAATTAAGTTGCTGCTACCAAGCTTTCGAGATATTTTAAGGGCATCATCAAGGCAAAACAATCTCGAATTTATCTACACAATTACTTATTAACTTTTTACAGGCGATCTCCACTTTCCTTGCGGATCAACCCAGTTCCGGCATTGCTCAGGACTGTATTCTCATATTAGCAGATATTTTAGCATAGTGATTTTAAGTATTCTTTTAAAAATCCAGGCTTATTATCGATCAGTAATAGAATTTTTGGACAATTACCTTTCCGAAAAAAAAGACTTCACTAATTCAAATTTCAAGCTTTGTAAACTGTGTTAGGTCAAGAAAGTAGCGAATCTTGGTACGATTTATAACCTGTTGTAAGCAGGGCAAAATATTTACTATTTGTTTGTGAGTATGTCATAATCGACGACTTGTTGCTTTATCTGGTGATCGTGCCTAGCTGTTGTGATTATAAAATTTATGATATTTCATCACGTATTAGGCTTAAATTAAAAATTATACTATAATTTTACTTTGGCATAAAAATGAATCGCGATATGTGGAATACAACAGAGCTATGCAGAATTAAAGAGCTAAAATTATTTTAAAAACAACTATTTTTCCATTAAATGCAAATCAGTACCTCTTGTTAAACCAATTAGTTTAAAACAAACATTAATTGTTAGAATGCTGTAAAATGTTTTTATTTATTCTTGGATTGGATGATTTCACCTTCATTAACCGGGAATATTTACTTCCGTTTAGCCATGGGCGTAGTTACATTTTCAAAACCGTCCAATGTACAGAGAGTACAATTAATTAGGTAAATTTATGGTAATTACTTTATGTGTTTTTTATTTTACTTATTTATTTTTGAGGGGCAGGAAAACTACTAGGTCAGTGCTACCTCGATCCTTTTCCCGTCTGTTTCGCCATTTTTACTCATATTTTATTTCCACAGCCATGTTACAGTTAGTTACATGATACATTGGTAACCAACATTCTTTTTTGTTTATCATTTTGCTAGCCTCTCGATACCTCAGGTATAAAATAATACAAAAAACAATCACATAAACAAAAACATATTAAACAAAAACTTAACATTTATATTTAATTGGGAATAATCTTCGTCATTCACGCAAATAAATACTTTAGTTCCAATAAATAACTCGTATCACATACATGAAGAGTCAAAGATCTAGTACAATTAAAAATATTTATAGCCCTGAAATATTCAACGAGTTTTTTTTAATGCCTGAATTGTTAAAATTTAAGGAAAACTGAGAAAAACTGTTGGTTGGATTATGAACAATGTTGTGATTTGGTTATATGTGAATATATATTTTTCAAAGAGACAGATTAGAGCTTTTTTGAACTTGTGTGTCCAATTAAGCCTTTTTAATTTCGCTTTGTTTTGTAAAATTACAGTTTTTGTGATTTCCTGATGTCAAAGAAATACCTCAGTTTAAACAAGATCATTAATTAAAACTAGTTTTAATCCTTGTTTCGTCAAGGCAGTGACAAATAACTACACGACCAGAAAATTGGTGTCGGTTGCTGAGGCCCTCGGGAGTTGTAACTTCACTCCCCATCATCACCCTTGTGACGTTCTCAAATTTATGCTACCGAGGTGAACTGTAATTGGCCGGACGTCGGTCGGCTGAGCAAACATAGATAATTATATTATCATATTATTAACTGGTAACCCGACGGGATATACTTGGGACGTTGAAAACGGCTTAGTCCAGACCCACGGCTTCCTCACTCTTTTCAGTTAATTAACATTCAGTCAACTCGGTCATGAATCTATGCCAGTGTTGCGGCGAGCGAGAAATTACATTTTCCTCCCGGCTCCTAATTGCATTCGCCCTTGTACAATATGTTTCAGGAAGCGACTGCACCTTTGGCAATTTGAAATTATGAATTTCCCATTTTCATAATGGCACTTAATGAAATTGAGCTGCTTCAAACCAATTTCCATGTTTCGCCATGTAAGGAATAATTCGTGTTAGTTATACTTGTTTTTCTTCATACATTTAAAGTTGAAAAAATTCAACACAAGCTTTACACAACTGTATTATTTGAAACATTTCTGAAGAAGAATAGTGACGATTAGTTATTATATAGAAATTAATTATTCCATTTTTTATGGTTGTTCGTTTTATTTGTGAATGGGTATTTTTCAATATATATTAGATATTATCGTTTAGTATTATTATTTAGTTCTAACAAGTCAGGGATAGAGTTTATTTCGAAAAAAGCTAGTTCCTTTGTCTATCTTCCAATGATTATGTCACTTCTGTTACTGATGGACAAGATCTAGTTTCACTATCATCTCGGTACTTCACAATATTTGGATCCATACGTTTCAGTATTGTAGGTAGATGTTGGTATTTATTTACCTTTTCAATTAATAATAATATACCCATTATATTTCGTGGTCCGATTGACCTCCGATTTATCTTATAATTAATCAATTTTTATGTAAGCCAATGATTCAAATGAAAAAGCGTCACGAGCGGGTTTCGAACCCACGACCTTCGGCTAAATACGCCGCTGCTAAACCACTTTAGCTATCGTGACTTCGGCCTACTCGGACATTAACTTCATATCACAACCCCACGTATTGAATTTTCCCTCCTTTTTGCCATATTTCAAATGTAGTTGTAATCTGGATTCCATTCTCGGCGAGAAATGAAATGGCCATGGAGAGTTTTAGTGAAGATATACTTCCCTTTATCTTATTAAATTAACTAGTTTAGTGTGAATTAATTGGATCCGAGTGGGTAGAAGTTACGATAGCTCAAGTAGTAGAGCTGTGGTGTATGTAGCCGAAGGACTTGATTTCAAATCTCGCTTGTGGCACTGACTTTTTTTAATCTCAATTAAAACCTTAATTAACTGAATGATATTAATTGGTCAAGCGCACCACGAAAGCTAGAAAATTTAATGTGAATTGACATATTTTCATGTTCATTGTTGATTATATATAGTAAAATTTAAAAAAAAGTTAAAGAGCAATTTGAAAGAAAAGAAAGCACTCAGTTCCTTAGGCAATCCTCCGATGATTGTGGCAATTTCTATATAGAAAAGTAAGATTTTTTCAAATTTTGTGACATAACGTTTTTACTATTTGACCAAGTTAAAATATGAATGCGCCATCGTTTTCCATGTAAACAGTCCTTTAAAACAATGACTAAAACGTTTATGTTTTTACGTAAAATTTAAAAGTTGTACTGGCTTTCAAGCATCCTGATTACAAATATTTTTAAAAAGCGGTAAAATTTAAAACTCGACGAAAATATTAAGTAGGTATTTTTTTAAATAACGTAATCTGTTCAAGGGAAATAATGTGAGGCCACCTAAAAAGGACATCCTGTATAACATGTAAAATGTAGGTCCTCATGAAGAACAAAATAAATAGAATTGTGAATAATTATGTACATTTCTTAAGTAAATTTAAACAATATTATCGCGTTAAATTTATACCATGGGTTTTACTATACTTATTTTACAGTTGAAAAACATAGACTCTATAACCTAATGCAATATTTATTATGTTAATTATTTAGGCTCAACTGAATCCTTGTGTACATGTGCGGTCCGTGTGGTGCTAGCCTTCTGACGTGACGAGGGAATTTCGTCGAGCATATTGTAGTATGCGATGAGAACCCGAAAGGTCATTAATTGATTGCGCGGTGCAAAGCCTAGTTTCTCACGTACCATAGCGATGCAGGTATTATTCGCGTGATTCTATTTTGATTAAATTGAACCCTATCGAGTTTGCTAGTTGAATGCAGAACACAGTAGTTATCCGTATAGCCAGATTGGACGGATTAGCGGATTAGCAGTTTGTATACCCGGAATTTTGTCTCAAGGCGCAGAATCTCTAAAAATTATTTGTAATTTGTAACGGTTGTATGGGTATATTTTAATGTTGTGTATCCATTTCAAGTTAGTTTTAACAAGCATTTCTTTCCGGAAGAATCTGTACACTCATTTTAAACATCAAACTCTAAATTCCTATTGTATTTGATCAAATAAGGATCTGTGAGGATGGATGGATACCAGGGACTGGAGGAGTTGTACATCTTATTGAACTATACCCTGGCTCCATTTTTCGGGGAGGGCTCACAACACAAAGTGAAATTGAGCCCCCGTTGTACCAGTATTCTTCCATCGAAGAAACTCATTTTTGAAGATGGTTGGGACCAGGTTCAGGGCCACTGAGATCCCGCCCCGCCCCTTCCATTGATGACTGCCGTATCAATTTCTTTTAATTGAGGCTACCGGTCCCCTTAGGCGTCAGAAAAATTCCAGAGGCTACGGTGGGGATCGAACCCACGACCGCGGGGTCTACTAGACGAGAGTCTGACGCCTTAACTACTCGGCTACCGCGGCCCCCAGAGCAAAGAAGGACTAAAAGTCGGCTATTTGTGGGCACATTTTTTTTCTAAACCCATTTATTTTATGACAAAAAAATTGTATCGTACTGTTCTAAGCGTACTACGTGTTCTTCGTTATTGATTTAACGAGAGAACAAAACAATTAATTTAAACGAAAAGTACTTTTCTTTCTCCTTCAAGCCTTCGGGGAATTTTTCCTCCATTTTGACATTGCAGCTGTTATTAATAATTCATAAGGTTAAAAGATATGAATACGATTGCACGAAAATGTCTGACAAATTGAAATCAAAAGAACATTTCACAATTGTCTTTCACATACAAATAACAATAGATGTTTGGAATAATAAACTCATGAAAATAATATAGGAGCGTTAATGTGATAAAAGTCCCGTAGGCAGTCGTGTCAAGGTTAAATTTTGAGCTAATGAAAACTCTCGGCCACAAGGCGCCAAGTTTTCCAAGCTGAGATCCATACAGTACAAATTTGTACAGAAAAAAGACTTTAAAAAGTAATAAAACTTGCATAAATATGGATATTATTGACACTTGATCTTGAAACTAATCTTGAAATAAATATATCATATGATATAGGTTGCTGTGGCAAAACAGTTGTTTAATGCGGGGTGTGGTGCTCGACGCGCAATACTACAACTATCAATAAAGCATTCAGTTCGCTTATGGTCGGTAAAATGCGGTCTTCGGTTCATTTGGAATGGAATGCCGGATTTAAAGAATACGTCCTATTGTAAAATTTATTTACTTCTAGGAATTAAGATTTACTGTCATAATGCGACCAATGACGGAATGTAAATAATAAATGCAATTAATTTTTACTTTACTCAAGAAGCAAAATATTAACGAATATTTATGAAAGGTCTTGGTGAAGAAAAAAATAGTCACTTACGGGATTCGAACCCACGTCCTTCGGCTAGATATACCACTGCTCTACCACTTGAACTATCTTGACTTCGATCCCCTCGGAACTACCCTCCCATCGAAATCTCACCTCACGAATTTTCCCTTTCTTTTTGACATTTTTCGATTTTTTATTACGTCATTTTTTCAAATTTTTTATGTCGCCCAGTACCGTTGATAAATATTAATTAATTGAAAAATGTTAATTGTTCAATCAGACCACAAACTCTAATGGAATTAACTAAATCCATTTTTTGACGTCGTCATTTTTTCACTTATTAAAAATCCGATTGCACCATTATTTCCAGCTTAAAAAGCCGTTTAATATGAAATGTCAGGATGTCTAGAGTCCTATTTGAATTTTTGAAGTTGTACTGGTCCTGAGGTTCTTCTGTACAATTTTACTCCAAAATATGTAAAAATTTGAAACTAAATTAAAACATTGAACACATATTTTTTGCTTTTTTGTTGTTGTCATTGCCCCAAACGAAATTCAGCCATGCTATCTGAAAATCGCGCCCTCTGTATTGTTGTCCACAAAATGAAAAACAGACGCTTTTAGTTGTTGTAGCGTTTTGTAACAAGTGTACCGAAAAGGGGAAAAAGGCAACTTTTTAACCGAAGGGGTTTTCTTATCGTATTTTAATTTTTCCCGCACTTCACACACATTTCTCTTACTTGAGGATATGATTGATAATGCATTAGTTTGGGTGGTCGATTTTTGACAAACAGTATACATAAAATACGAACGTTGCCACACAATCGGGGATGGAGAGTTCTGTATAATTAAGACGACAGACCAAGGCATTATTCATAATGCGGTTTGTTTGATATACTTTTGAAACTCATAGCCCTAAAGGATGGATATAAATTTGTGTAAAAAATTATTTGAGTTGTTATATGAACACGTTGTTTTGTACTCTGTTTCAATCAATGATTTTATTTCACAAACAAGTGGTGAATTGCCAATAGGTATTGATATTGTCCAATAAAAGTTGAACGCAGGAAAACTTTATAATCGATTTACTTGAGGAAAGGGATATTTTTGCCCATTAACTATAATTGTTCTTGTTGCCATGAAATTAAAGATTAAAAAGTAAATAAGTTATATTTTTTCAATACACAAATAAATCGATTATTTTCAAAGTATTGGAACCAATATATATCCTCTTGTATTTCTCCAAGCAACCTTTTTTTTTAAATAAACAAGACTGTACCGATGTAAATATAAAAGCCCAATTCTATTGACGGTGGACAATTAAAAGTTCAGAATTGCCGTGGAAAATGTACAAAACTGTCAACCTCGTTACGTGACAAAAAAAAAAAAAAAAAAAAAAAAAAAAAAAAAAAAAAAAAATCGTTGGATAACTTTTCCCATTGTGTATTGTAGGTAATGAATAAACAAAATTATATACTTATGTTATTGTAATTATTTTAAAGATACGATATTTATCGACGTATCCTTTTTTATTGAAGATGTTAATATAAGTAAAAATTCAAAAAGAGAAGGAAAAGTACTTATATTAGCCATAATTTTTATGGATTTGTGAAAGTAACAAATAAAAAAAGTTGATTAATCCGTTATCCTGAGATGCGGTCTGGTGTGACGTATGTTTTAGAGAAACATTTTCTTTATCGTGCCAATATTTCGATCATTATTGAGATCATCTTCAGGGTCTGGGAATAACAAACGTTTAAATTTAACAAGTACTTGTAGGTGGTAAAAAAAAGTGAATTTATATAATGTAAAAAAAATATATTTTTTATATTCAATGAAAAAAGTATTTCTACTTACTCAGTGTTTATTTTTTGCGTAAATGTGTCATTCGTGTGTGTCACGAATCACCACACAAAAAAAAGTTAATTTAAAACAAAACTTTGGATCATTATAAATTTTTTCTCTGCTTTTCTTCTACTGAAAACTGGAAAACCTATTGTGTTGTCCCTTAGTCGTCTCATAGTCAAGGATCATCGGTTTTTGAAAGTTTCTCAGGCAATTTATTGCCTTTTTTTCTCTCTGCATGGCAATATACAGGATCGCGGGATTGTATTTCCAGACTTGTAGTGGAAGGTGGACTAGTTTACAAAAACACACAATTTATTAATGATTTCTTGTTTACTGATTTGTATTGCATGGACCTCATTGATATGGTGGGTTGAGATTTCTCTAGGTAAAAATTTGGGCTTCCCTTGCATGTACCATTTTTGGATTCAAATATGTACCGTAATAAACTAATACTATTAATTTCCAGTTGTTTGTTTTTCCACACGAAATTTTTTTGTTATTTGTATATGTAAGTGTATTTAAAATGCTCTTTTTATTTAAAATTGTCAGCTTTTGTAGCGATCGTTTTTATAAAATTGTTAACCTTTGAATTAATAATAGTTAACTCCTGATGAATGAAAAATAGTATTGGAGAGCTTAAAGATTATATGAGCGCTTTCGATTTAAATTAATTAATAAATAATTTATATTTTTAAAGCATTAATTACATCCTATTGAAATCCTCTCCGGCAGACGGTTACCTTGCCGTATTAAGTTTATTTTCTTGTTTGAATTATATTTAATTCTTTTCTCTTCTTGTGTGTAATAAACTTATTATTATTATTATTACATCCGATCGAAAAATTTTAAAAACAATTTTTAAAAAATTATTTTATATACCCCGAATACGCATGAAAGACTTGAGTCACATTATTGCGAATATTGAAAATAATATTATTGAGCATGAATATAAAATTTACCTAGAATTAATTGCAGATCGAATACAAACTTTGTTCATAAATTTCTATTTTATATTTTATTGGTATACGATATAATGGAGAATTGTTGAATGGAACAGACTGCCCAACGTGTCACTAATTGGGAAAAGTAATCTTTTCAAACATTATTGTCAAATGTTATCCCATGTTGCCCGTTCTACCCCAACCCTTTTAAATGGTAATGCGAGAAGTTTTGGGATTTGGAAGGGTAGCTGCTCTCTGACGTGATCCCTGTCATTTGGGTTCCCAAATGGGATCTGGGATGTAGAATGGTACGTACGGTTGACTGCTACATAGTTGGTTGCAAATCGATGGACCGAAGCGTCATATTTATAAATGGCTACATCACTTAGGTCGACCTTTCCCATCCATGTGCGTTTTACTCCTCACCATCCGTGACCAACCTTACTTCAGATCTTTATGTCCTTCGTTGTCTCGTTTTGTGAACCGTACTACAAAATTATGCACCTCTAGTATACTCCGGCAGATTGCCTTATGAAAAAAAATCTCGTCCGATGCTCTTTGCGAGTGGGTTCAATTGTTTGACTCATTTAAAACAGCAGACAAATATATACTTAAAAGGTACATCAAACATAAGACTAGCGCTTGAAAATAAAAGGTTTGCATACTACGAAAAACAAGTAAAAATAGATACAACCCATACCCAGCTACTATCGTGAAATGATTATGACTAAACTGTATTAGTGTTTGTTTAATAGGAATTCTCTTTTACTGGGTTTTAATTTTATATTCTTACAAATAACTTCTTAGTAGAATGTTAGATTGACTTTAGTTACTTTCCTAGTGATTGATTGTCTTGTAATATAGTAACACTATACTATGGAAACTAGAATTGAATAGTTGACTCGTGCGACAGTGCTAGATAATCTATATAATAAGCAACTAGTGGGGCATAATGGGCGTTTCATCTTAAACAATTGTGTTTGTCGTAACAATACAGGCTCAATAGATATGTTAATTATACGCTCGCATATCATAATGTTATTTCCGAAGTTAATTTTAATATGTCAACATCAGTTATTCCCGTATATGGCTTCTGATATCGGGTTGAATATCAGAATTGAATTTTATTAATTTTTTTGCATCGACGTAAAAATGAGACATACATTTTAAAAAGGAGAGATATGAACTTCAGACATGATAGACGCACTCAAAAAACTATCTGAGAAATTTTAAAACGCAACCTAGTTCTATTGCGAAAGTATATCCGCTATAAAAGGACAACCTGGTTTAAATATTTATCCATCCAATCCCATTTAGTTCGTAACGCGAAATAAACCATAAAATAAATGCGTACCATTCCAGAAAAGAAAAATCATTCTTTCCAAATAATAGAAATGAAAAGTTTTATAACGTTATACATTTTTACTTGTTTTATGATTGAAATGTGACAACTTTGTGAAATTTTACTAATAATAAGTACAGTTGTTAGAATAATTTTTAAGGGGTTATTTCATTGTTAATAACGATGTTAATTAATATCGATTAATGTATTTATAATGACTAGTATAATTCAATCGTCTATAAAGATAAAATAAATTCTACACACACACACACACACACACACACACAGAGGAGAGAGGAGAGAGGAGAGAGAGAGAGAGAGAGAGAGAGAGAGAGAGAGAGCGAAAGATTTGGTAATAATTTGGGTTATATTAAAATAAGTATCGTAATTAATATATGACAATAATACATGTAGTTTGAATAAAAATATGAATGTCTGGTTGCTACCCGACGAAAATCTGGACAGTGGGGACATAGAGTAGAGTAGGGTAGCGTTGTGCGGCATCGGGCAGATGTGCACGGGGTTAAATTAATATCTTATGGAAAATTAGAGTTTGCATTTGCATCGTGTTTCCCACTTAAGTGATGTTTAGGTTGGGTTATCCCACATTGTGGCTAAACAGCTATAGCTTTAGTAAATAAGTTCGAACGGCTGGATTATGTCCGCTAGGGAAATTCACCCAGAGTAGCGTCTAACACCCTGGGAGATTCCAGAGCACCGGCAACTGTAAATAGTTTATAGAAATTGTTGGATTATACTCTAGAAACGTTGGTTATTAAAATACAGATCATTGGAAAAAAAAAACGACTTCCGAAAATTCTCATCAGATACAAAAATTTCCCAGAAGTGGCAATCTGGGTAGTCCCCTCATTGAAGGGGTTTTCTCCTGTATTGTACCTCGCCTCTGCATGCAATACTTCGTTATGGACTACATCTCAACCAAAATATATCTGGTTATAACAAGATGTCGGCACATCGGTAAACTGCTTTCTTAGAAATTCGGGCGGCAACAGCCTACAGCTAGGTTTGTCAAGGGGCTGGTCCTACAGGCGCCCGATACATCTGAATGGTCTGACAGTAGATCCTATCGAGCCGCAAGAGATCTGTTTTCCGGTCCGAGGAATGTCCGTGCAAACATAAAACGTCCTCGAGCGGAGCACCGCGTCTGATATGCTGTGCAGAGTACCACATTTGAATTGACGAATGCAGCCTATCAACCCGACGAATTGACAAGACCCACAGGAATGACATATCTACGAAGAAAACAAACATTTAGAGACATGAAGATTATCTAAATAAAGATCGGAATGTCGGCACGATAAAGATAATGTTTTTCTTAAACCCACGACACACCAGATCGTATCTCACAACCTCCAAATAATCATTATGTAACAGTCACTAAACACCACACATTTAAATAAAAATTTTCCCTTAAATTCTATAATTAAATATTTGCTAGTAATTAAGCGCCTTGTGATTAAGTCAAATAAATACCTAGCCATTTTCCACAATACTATGAACAAATGTGTAAGAAATGGCTATATGAGCGTTCACAAATAAACGAATACACATACAATAGTATGCGATGAACATAGGGCATTGGTGTTCAACCAAGCTGATCTTCTGTCCAACAGAAATAAAAGAAACTTGTTGCTTTAAAAACGTATAATTCTTTTAGATGAAATCAAATGGATCTTTAACCGGAGTAAAACAAAAATATGACAAAATATTATGGGTAATTCCTATAAAATTTTGTTCTCTCGTGTGTAAATGTTTCACGGAATGTTCTATACCATCTATTATTTGATTGAAATATATGCTATTATTAGGGACCAGATTTATATGTATTATCATTTTTTTTCTAAGCCGCTTTTGAAACTTTTATTTTATGTTTTGTGCTATTTGGAAGCAAATAAACCGTATTTCATTTTACATATTATTGTGAATAATTCGAGAATTTTTCACATAAATAAATATTTCACTTCAGTGTACATATTACGGTTCATATTTAATAAAATAAATAAAAAATATTGAAAATTAAAAAATGAGCAAAAAAACAGTTAAAAAAGGTTTGATGAGAACTAAAATTAATACATACAGGTGTTTCGCCCTTGCTTTTCGTACAATCAGGGGGTACGAAATATAAAATAATTTTCATATATCAAACGTAAAACTAGTTTTCTACACAGCCCAAAACAGAGTAATGATTTTAACGGATAATTATCCTGATTTATCGTTTGCAACATAACCTGTCGTTATGATTGAGGACCAGGGTAGAAGCCGAATTAGTCAAAAATTAAGAACGATATTGCAAAACCTCGCAGAAAAACCCAGAAAAGGTAAAATAAATTGTGGAAAAATATACGCTCTATATCTCACGCCAAATGAAACTGGAGCGTTCAAATGGGCTATGATTACCTCCGTAGAACTTTCTGGGGGATACAAAATTAATATTTTAGAACCAGATCGACATAATTTGGCTTTTGAAAATTTTAAGTTGCGCATTGTTTTAAATAATTTTGAAGGCTATAGTTTATCATTTGTAAGTGGAATTTAACTTTTAATAATAAATAATGTGGTCTGTCCAGCGACCCTGCATTTATATGCAATAGTCTTTTTTTCCAAAACACCTACTTTGATACATTCCCTAATAGTAAAAAGAAAACGAAAAATTTAAATAAATAAAAGTAAGATAAATCAATGAAAATTCAAAACTTTAACGGCCCCAAACTGTCGAGGCGATCGCCGTAACTGCGTACTTTTCCTTCGTTTCCTACACTTTCATGCATATTTTTCAATCTTGAATTTGAGCGTTTTGATCTAGTAATATTTCTCTGATTTCATATGAAAACTAAGCTGATATCCTCAAATGTGGTAGGATTTTTGTTTTTGTTCAGATTGTGATGTACAGAGTAAAAGTTATACATTTAGTTACATTACCAAGAACATAGAAGTTTGGTTACATTCATTTTCATTTTCTTACAGTGTATGAATAACTCTGGCCGACTTTTAATTAAATAGGATTACTCTAACGCTGACATCAAAGAATATTGCTGAAGATGAATGTCAGGATTAGTATATGTTAAATTGTTTTAGTGCTATTCGTCTTAGTAAGTACTGCCATCTTACGGATTTAAAAATGGACTCGGGTTATCAATAATTTAACGTGTTCTGTTTAACGAAACAATCCCAATATACCTGAGCGACGGTGTTTTAACAATTCTCGTCCTTCCCCGGCCGCTCAGATAAATGGGAAATGTGTCGGACAACTGGCTGCCAGAATAAAAACAACCCTTTTTCCAGAGGTTTTACAACCGGCTCGTTGTGCACATACGTGTTATGGAATCACCATTATCAAAGCGGACGTATGCCGGCGGAGCACCTGTGGCTACACTATCTCTCCCAAAGGATTTACCGATTTACGTTCGAGTTCGATATTAAGTCCCCTACCGTCCCTTTAGAAATGCATTCGACATTTTTCTCGCAATCCGATTCTTACGGCTTTTCCTTCCACGCATCACTTTTTACATCATACAGCTGATATACGATTATTATTCTGCTCAAATTGTAGTTATTGGAAGTAAAATATTTGCTGTTCCGAAAGAATAACTAAAAAAGAAAAATAAATTTCTGCATTTAGTTTAACCTAAACAGAAGCCATTAAAAAAAAAGAAAAAAGGATAGACTGAGAGAGTTTGAATATTTCTACAAATATAACAACAACCAAAGCAATATCTATTTTGTTTCTTATTTATAAAAGAAATATAAAAAATCAATACAAATTATTATTGTATTAATCCATCTACTATCTCACACCGCACAGTTATTTCACAGACCGGATTTTCCGAGCCATTAAAGGTAACCCCCTGTCTGTACATTTCCCCATCCATGCTGGGGTTCCTTAGGTTAGTGTCCTGGACAAAACCCTTAGCCAAATTATACAGCATCGCACTCATATTTGTAGGCTTTCCTCTTTAGTAACTCAGGCCTTGAAACCTTGAATACTGATCCACCGAAACCGGGCCTACTAATCTAGCTTCATGATCAAATAGGACTCGCCGATATGCTTTAGGCAGGGACGGGGCTGCAATAGCTCTTAAAGGGTGGAGTACATTACACCCCAAATATTAGATCTACTTCTACTCTCTTATTTGTACTACGTTCATAAAAAGTACTAATAATCATTTGATATTATCCTTAATATGTGACATGTTTTATATTTTGTGCAAATAGCTTATACGAACACTTCTTTTAGAGGATGTTATTAGCCTTAAAAATTTATTTTGAATAGTTTGTAGGCACTTTATATTGGTGTTATTTCGGTAGCTTCCTACCCGACAGGCGTATGGTTTTATATATAATGAGTTTATTATAAACTCAAAACCGACATGGACTTATGGTATAGAAAAACGGGATTTAGCTAAAGTATCTAATACCGAATCCAATCCTTCCAGTTCAAAACCCTCCGTTGTATTACAATGTGTCCAACACCCTTCACCGTGATCGTAACCATCCCTTATGTTCCCACGCCACAAAATCCAAGATAGAAAAAATTCCCTCTTCACTCAATAGTCATTCGAATCCCACAGTAACTCAAAATTCTTCTACCGCAGTTCCAGATGCTCTACACAGCCGACTGGAACGTTGACTCGAGTGATAGCGAGTGACAACTGTCTGAACGTAGGTTTACCAACATCGGATTGTCACTGATGACTTTTCCGCTTAGGACAATACAAATCGATCATTCTTTATCAACAGTATATTCGTTTTAGTTAATTATACAGTTTTAAATTTAAAATAATACAAAAAACCCAGAAAGGACAGTGTTTTCTCTTTACATGTAGATACCTTTATTGTTGTTGATTTGTTTTCTTATCGTTAACTGGTATAGGAGAAACTGGCCCAAATTATACAAACGAACTTTGTTACCTTTTTTGTTGCTATGCACTAAAAGAAGGAAAGAATGTTGTTTTACAATTTATCCTGCGTTTTATAATAATTAATACATAAAAAAATCCATTTGGTTTAATCAGAAAAAGTGTTTGTTCTGGGCGACACGTTCTCTAATAGAAAATTTTTCTAATAGCCACGATTGGTTTGCAATGGGAGGAATACTTAAAAAGGCAAGTTATTGCACTTTATCACGTTAACACTCGAAATTGAACTATCCACTGCCACGCGAATGCTTACAATCCGCTTCCGTTCGAAAATTGCCGTTCAAACGTTCCCGACCGAGTTGACCTTAGATCTCGATCAATGAAAACCTTGTGGTGTGAAGGGAAATTATAACGCTGCTGTTTCTTGTTTAACATTCCGTCAACTCGAAAACGTTTGTTTTCGTAGAGATTCTACCATCTGCAATTTTTGTATTATGAACACAAACGATCTGAAAATCTTTTTATTATAATTGATGCATTTTTAAATAGATTACAATTAATTAAGGTTTTTTAGTCGAGTTAAAAAGCCAATGGCACGAGCAGTATTCGAATCCACGATCTTCGGCTAGATACGCCGCTGCTCTACTAGTTATAATGACCTCGATCCACTCGGACATCACCTTCCCATCTGAAACTACACCATTTGAATTTTCCCTCCTTTTTGCAATTTTTCAAATGTCGTGTAATCGGAATGGATTCTCAACGACAAATTGGTCGTCAAGCGGACCACCAAATTAGTAAATTTAATGATTTAAAATGAAGAATACTTCACTAAAGCTCACTAAAGGCCATTTCATTTGTCGTCGAAAATCCAAGTCGATTACACGACATTTGAAAAATGGCAAAAATGAGCGAAAATTCAAAAGGTGTGGTTGAGATTGGAAGTTGGTGTCCGAGTGGACCGAGGTCACGATATCTCAAGTAGTAGAGCAGCGGCGTATCTAGCCGAGGATCGTGGGTTCGAGAACCGCCCGTCCCATTGACTTTTCCTCTCAACTAAAAAACCTTATTTATTTTAATATATTAATTGACTAAGCGGACAACTAAATTTTTGAATTTTTAAATAGAGTTGAAAAGAAAGAACAAAATTCTAAAATGAAGGTGTGTACAAACACTTTAAAAGTTAATCAATAATGCAATTAGATCGTTTAATTTCCAATCATGTAACCATCTGTTAAGTTTTCTTTTTATTAAGTCCTTCTCCTAATAAATAAAGGGTACTATTTTATGCACATCAGCTCCTTAGTAAAAGGCTGTAAGAAAGGAAATACTTTTTATATTATATTGAAAAATCGAAATGTCCATTCACATGCGAAACTACCAAAATACTTCAATAAAACGTGTGCATTTTTATAAAAGACAAGATTTTTTATTTTTATATTTTATTGATTTTTGTAACATAATTTTTAAAATTATCCCGGGACCATTACCTTGCAGTGATGAGCGCCCTGTCCGACGTAATAATGCTTTATTTTTTCAAACATTTTGTCCGTCCCATAAAAAAATTTAGAAAGACAAAAATTCATTCGTTTTGGAGATTAAAATTTTTCGTAAGAACTCAGTAATTTAAATTGATCGTGTAAATTTGAAAGTTTAATTGAATAAAATAAGAACATTTAATTCGCGTTGATTTTTGTTCAAACCTTTCAGTGTAGCAATTTTAGAAACCATCGTAGCTCACAGGGGCGTAAAAGGTGGCCTGCTCACTCAGAGGAGATACAAAACAATAATCCAAATCCTTATGAAGGAAAGGGTGAACAAGGAGGCTTTCCTCAGTATCCTCTCATGATGAACTTTCCCAATTCGACTTAGGAGGATTTCAGACCCGCCTGGCCGGTCATTTATATTTTCGTTTCTAAACGTAAAAGCACAACCGTGAACATGAACCAGCGTTCAATTTGGAAAACCAATAGCAATTTGAGAACCATCATTTAAATAGATAACTTGAAATTCGAATACCTTCAGAACGAATCGATGAATTTTTGTTTCCCTTTTTAGGAATGAAAAGGACTTTCGAAATTTGTACAAAATTTCGTCAACAAAAATTAATCTTGAGCAATATTTGGACACAAAATCGATGTGTGCCACTTATTAAAATTCTAAAAACACGAGCAGTTTCTATGGAACCACCTTTGGAACCATATTTACAATTAGTTTTATAAGAAAATCCATATCTTTCACAAGAATTCCCATGTTATAATGAGCTGTACCGAGTTTGCATAACAAATAAACATGAAACATTAGAATTTATGGACACTTTTTTTTGCAATAATTATATTCAGAGATTTTCGTCTAATTACGGTACACAAACGTTTTCTCATTCAACGTTAAGTCGACGGGGTTTCTTATTGATTTTTTGTAACCAACAATGTCCAGGTGTGTTGTTCCATCTCTTGCGAATCGAGCTTATGCTAATTTTATTCTGGATCAACGGGAGTGTATTTTTAAAACATCAACCGGTGTTTGGCTTTAAGTATGATAAACCAGTAGATTAGTTTATTTAAATAAAGGAAAAGCTGAAAGCAATGATAAATTTTGCCAAAGTCGGTTTGTGATGACGGATTTGTATTTGGTTTTGTTCCCAAATTATTTTTCAATGAAAGAATTTATTCTTACGTTACATGATTAAATTATATTTCATTAATATTTTTTTGCAAGTATCTTCTTCATTTTATGTCTCTTTCTGATATTTCATTATTTACAGTGTCAAATAGTTATTTTTTTGGTGTTCATCTTTTTCCGATTTTGGAGCCGTGGGGATGAGTAATTAAATTAAAAAAGTTAGCAAGAAAAGGAAGTCTCACTTAAAAATTTTCCCTATGACAAATTATATAAATGACTAAAACTCTAAACAACAATAAAAAATTTAAAATTTTTTTCGATTATTTAGAAATCGTACGATGCGGTCTGGTGTGATGTAGGTTGCATGAAAATATTTTCTTTATCGTGCCAACGTTTCGATCTTTATTGAGATAATCTTGAGAGCTCAACGTGTTTGTCTTCTGTGTAATTGTGCAATTCTTGCGTGTCGTGTTGAGAGTTTTCACTTAGTACCACTTCTTTACCAATTGGTAAGAAATTCATTGTTTATTCCTTAAAATTGTAGCCTTTTTTCAATGGCAATCAAAGGGCACTTGAGGTTTTAGGTAAAAGCGATGTACAAGCAAAAGGCGTACAGAATTTTATGTAATTCCAGACAATCGGTAACACATATAAACATTCGCTTGAGTACCTAGGCATTCGTGACATAGGGTCAGTGAGAAAGTGGAAATGTTCGCAAAAAAAAAGAAAAAAAAAGAGCCAATGTGAATTTTCTAGAACTTTTTCTTGAACGAGAGTCCGCGAAGAGATTCATAATAGGGCCACCCCAGGAGCTTGCAAAATAAATCCATGTAAAAATTGAATTTAATCGAGTAAAAGCGGAAATAATAACAAAATCTTTTCTTACGAAAAACGGTCAACACTCTTTTCACTGATTATTCACCCTCTTCGCCGACTGAAGAGACAATGGCCGAAGCGATGTGCGCTGGTGATGACTAGGGCTGTGAAACACCTGGATTTGTGAATTATTCCTAGTTAACTAAAACATCCAGTTTTGAATGTTTTGAAGCATTTGGACTCAATTTAAGCTATATTTATTTTGCATATTTACCATAAATGTGTATTTTTTTTACATATTTGGAATATCGGCATTTGGGCACTTCCAATTTTAATGTTTTTAATAGCAGCCATTCTTTCTTTTCTACATAATGAACGAGTTTATGTTGCTAGCCCTCCTTTTCCGCGAATTTTCGATCGCCTTTACTGCTCTGGAATAAATGGAGAAAGGAATAGTGTTCGTACCACTGTAAATGTTCTCTTTTAATAGTTCAATTTGATTTATGGAAATATGACGATCTTAGTTATATTCTTTCCCTGCCATAGTACTTCCCAGCTTTACCCAGTCTCGCTTGCGTTTTCCATCGTGAAACCTTATTTTTGTGTTATAAACTGACTAGCCTCCACAATGACGTACATATAAATCACAGTCTTAGCGATGACACTGAAACTGATAATGACAGTATTAACAAACGGACAATATTTTATTATCTTTAGACTAATTCCAATGGGTGTTTTCTCTAATTGTTTTTATTTCCTTGCTCATTGCTACATGTTACTTACTTAAGGTTGATGTAATTTACTCAAAATTTAAAAAAAATTGTAACAAAGCTGGTATTATTTTTGAGCGGATGGCAGACACAAGATTTCGAGCATCTATCATGATTATAACCCCCTGAGGGATTATAAGTAATAAGGGACTTAACCAAGAGCTTTATAATTCATCAAAACGAGATACCTATTTAGATAACAGCTTTAATTGGTGTTTGAATGTGATTGTGGTAACATGACGAAGGTAGAAGTGTGTGCGCTAATGACTTGGTGTTGTCTTAAAGAGGACAAAGCCTTGTTCTAAGTTCTCCAACGGGCCCTCTCATTACCACTCACCGCTCCTCAAACTTGATTAAAGGCCCCGCTCTTCTATCTCCGAACCCTTTACTGGATAAAAACTCTTTATAAACACAACACAAGTTCCAACGGGTGGGACCTTGTCTAAAGACTTTAATGTCGGTTTAATTGAATTCCGCTTCCCCGAGCTTGGATCCCGGGCCGGGGCCGAAGTTAGCAAAAAAAAAACGGGAAGACTGTAGAACCGTGTGCGTCCCCGGGCCCACTCGGATTTTCAACGTTATTGTAATCGTTTCCGTTTGAAATGGCGCTCAGTCTTGCGAATAGGGAACATGTAAAAGAATAACAACGGCTTCAGTCAAAATTTACATTTCTTTTTTACGTTAAACATCACATTTGAAGTTGAAAAATGACTTTTAATGAAAGACCGTTTAGAAGTGCGGCGAAGAATGAAAAAAGGCGTTGAAAAAGAACATTAATAACAAAAATAATTAAAAGCCTAAAGTTAAAAGGATTATTAAAATAATCTGTAACCAAAGTATTATCTCTCTAGAACTCTTCTTTTGCTATAGTAATGATCTTCTTTATACCCTTAAATATTGGACTTATCACATGTACTCTGATGACTTCCATATGCAGTTCTATAGATAGAGATACTTCTATTAACAAAAATTAGCGCAGTATGCAAAAGAGAAAAAAATTACACATGGTTTAATACTGTCAGTTAAAAAACGTCACAACCAAAAATATAATGAAAGTAATGAGTGATCGAGACGTTTATAAGAGAAAAAGTTAGCCGAGGCATTTACTTTAAGAAAACCATCAATTTCATATTTCTTGGATTTTAATCTAAAAGAAAAGAAAAATTAATTTTCCATTCAGAAAATATTTCAATAAAAGGGCACAAAGTATTCCACGTTTCTGAAACAAGTTGTGCCATTGAGCAAACCATGAAAATTTCTTTTCAATAATTCGGATGGATGTTAACCTGGAGAGCGTTACAACAGAAGACATAAACGTTTTGAAAACGAATGAAAAATGTATCTTCAAAGTATAAATGAAAAGGAAAATAAGAAGTTTCGAAAGGAATTAAATATTTTGGAGTGGCACCTGGTAAACGAAAAACGTTCGGAATAACTAACACTTGCATCTTCTCAATTACTTCGCACTGGTGGTGAATCTTAGCCTGGCAGTGTCAATTTCTATAGTCCTCCCAGTTAATTTGAAAATTTAACATTAGTAGAAAAAATAGTGTTATACAAATCTCAAGTTCATTTTGTTTAGGAATCTCTTGATAGAAACAAATTTAACATAACTTTCTCTTCTAGTCGACAAATGACACTATCTTTGTTATTTTAAATATGAACTATGAACCATCTTTCAATCTAACTAATTCCATTTAAAATTTATCTATGTGGAACATGATTTCATCATAGAAAATATCTTTTTACAAAAAATATTTAAGAATATTTTATTTTTACTGTATGTTGAGTTTTTTTTTCTTAATTGTGGAATTTTGCCTTACTGTTTAAGATTGTTAATTAAAATC
This sequence comes from Cimex hemipterus, assembly GCA_039619505.1. Taxonomy (NCBI): domain Eukaryota; kingdom Metazoa; phylum Arthropoda; class Insecta; order Hemiptera; family Cimicidae; genus Cimex; species Cimex hemipterus. The sequence goes on along the minus strand of CM077114.1, from coordinate 3,467,778 downwards.
TTTTAAGCGTTGCTAAGTTAAAATATAACAACGCATTAAGAACGACACCAAGTAATAAATTGATAGTTAATTTTTAAACTGTTGCTAAATGGTTTTCCGGAATTTTAGTGAATTTTCTTTCAAACCAACATAATTAAACCTTTTTTAATTTAAAATTCATGAATTTCTTATCACGTTTAATTTGTTTCACATTAATATAAGAATGTTACAATAATTATAAAATTAAAATTTAATAATATAGCATGAAGTAATAAAAAAAATCGCCCGGTTTTTTGCTTTACAGTGTATAAAAATATGAAATGCGAGTGTGTGATGCATGTGAGTGGGCGTGTACACAAACGCCGAAACTTATCAGCTTGATGGTAAAAAGCTTGAAACTGTCCATAGACTTACCAAGGAGGCTCCGGCTTCTGGAAATTTGAAAGATCCTTCGTCTCTCTATTATTTATTCATCCCATTAAATACTTGTCTTGTTTATTGGAACATGTGCATACAAATTTTTTTAAATCTGGAGACTGTGTCTTTATGTCGTGGTGTTTGATAGTGTGTGCTTAGGTAGATGGCGTAATGTCGACTCTAATTTAGGTCAGATTATTAAGACCGTGTATAGGTCGACGGAAGAATATTAGTACTTCACCGATTAATCTGCAAGCATGAGTGAATTTATTTATCCAATTTATGTACTTGTAGTTTGAATGTGTTTGGGGGTGAAATGACCTAGCCGTCGATAGCCCCCATCGGAGCCCAAACCCCGTTTGTAGGGAAGCGACGATCTCCTGGGCATTTGGCTTAAGGGGGATATTTGCGACCCAGCCACATAAAAAAAAGGAGGGTGAACTATCCGAGCATATACACAAAGGTTCAGCACATCGTGGAGCGACAACCCATTGGGGTGAAAGTCTGAATACCTAACCTTTCATAGAACAAATAATCACGTTCCCACACATTAACATCGGTTGGATTGTTATATACGAAAAATGACAAAAGGAGGGAAAATTAAAAAGGTTGGGTTGAGGTGAGAAGTGGTGTCCAAATGGACCGAAGTCACAATAGCTAAAGTGGTTTAGCAGCGGCGTATTTAGCCGAAGGTCGTGGGTTCGAATCCGGCTTGTGATACCGACATTTTTATCGCATCCAAAATATTAATTAATTGAATAGAATTTATTTGTTCAAGTGAACTACTAAACTTAACAATTTTATATACATTGATTTTGTAAAAACATTGTTAGAACATTTTCACCCGTTCATCCTGTAAACATTTTTTCAATGCATTTATTTTAAATTTTTAAGATAACTTTAATAGATAAACGTATTCAATTGTCAGTAAACAATAAAAATCATCAAGCAAAGTTTCTTCAATTTCTTTTTTGGCTTGTTTTACTGAACATAAGGTAAATATGAACGTAAAGATTTATTACTTATGCTGATCTAATACCTATATGTATTTACATAGGCCCTTAGGATATCGATATTCAATAAACGTAACAAATATGCCCTAATATAAATCAGATATTGAATTGTTCGTTTGAATACATATGATACATAAATTCTATGGTACGGGTTTATTTTGAATTCAATTATGTACTTATTTTTACATTAAAAATATCCATGTTTGATTCGCTAAAATCTTTTATCTAAATAATTTTTCAATAATAACCGCAATAATATTTCCCTTTGTGAAATAGTTCCATAATATGTGAGGACTAATGCGTGAGACAAAAGTTTATTCATTCGTTTGTAAATTGGGAAAGTAAAAAATTTAAAAGAATTAATTTAAGCTTAATGGTTATACGTCTTTTGGCGTAAATTTAGGAGAGCATATTCTCGAGGGTGCCTTATACCAACTCAATTTTAATTTAAGTTGCTATTCTTTCATAACTTGCGCAAACACCAAGTTGTTTTCAATTATTTTCAAGCGAATAATGAATTTCCTTTTTGTTAATAATAATCTTGACAGTAATACCGTAGATCAGGAGTAAGTGATAAATTCGCCAGACGTTTATTGATCTACCGTAAAAATTCGGCGAAAAACATTTTTTTGCTTTGTATATTTACGACTATGTGGTTATCTACATGGCAGGTTGAATTTCTGTTTTCCGAATATGACGTTAGTTGGAACGTTTTCTTGAGGATTGATATTATGATATGGTCTCAAAATATTAGAATAAATTGTTCCAAGTGTCGTTGTTGATTGGATAGTTAAAACTGATGGGCGTTTAATGCTCTAAATCAAGATCCTAGTAAACCATAAATATGAGAAGAATCGTTTACAAAAATTAAACTTACCTTTATGTAAAATTTAATTTCTAACATGAAGAGATAGTTAAAACGGAATTATCTTATGATGGTGTTTTTCGTTTTCCATGCAATTTGTAAGTGTTAAGACTTTATGCACATCGGCGCGGAACAGAATCGATCTTCTATTAATCCCATTTTCCGAGCAATCGGATTTCAATGGGCCGTGATAGTTCCAATAGCATGGGAAAATTATATTTATCGATACTTAAACTTATGTGGAAGAAAGGTTTAGTGTACAGATAAAATAAGTTTTTTTAAAAAATTGATATCGGTTTTAGACAAGGGGGATTATTAATAAAATTACAAAATTTCATAGAGGGAAGTGTAATATTCTCAAGAACGTTTTGAGGATGTTAAATTTCTAACAATCAAAAGGAATTGGTATGTCGATTATTCAATCGATCTGTCTGAATAAACCGATAAGCAAACAAATTATAGGGTTGCATGTTTGAATATCTGGTACAAAATGAACAAAGAAGGTTCTCAGGAGGGATAATAAAACTTTTATAAGAAATCAATATTACAATTTAGTTGGCAATATGGAATAGGACGGTAGAAAATGAAAGCAGTGAGGCGATTCGTTGCTATTGATTTTTTAAATAAATAAAAATCAAACATGCAGTTTCATCAAAACCTAGGATAGTAAATTTATGCCTGAAAGCAACGGAATGCTCGATTTTTCTAAAAATAATGCTGCGCGAGTAAAGAAAAGGTCATAATAATGAAATGAAATGTTAATAACCAATTTAGAATTACTTTAATAGCAAAGACTTACTCATTTATATTCCTACACGGTTAGCGTGAAATTTTACATGTTAACAATTGATTACTTGTGCACGTAAAAATCCCGGCTGGCAATTTTTTTTTAACTGACTAGCTACTAGAAACATTGCCAGCTCCTCACGATTTGTCTAACTTGCATTTTTTATAAATTCTATATTTCGCTTTTGACCATAGCACCAGTGATTAAATAAAATAAAATAAAATCTTCACACTCCTTTTAATTATATACCGTCCTAATAAAGTAATAATATGATACTCTAAATATCTAACGTATGCTTGCCAGGATTCAATAGGCCACCCCACCCATACGTCTACGCTTATTATTGACGTCCCTCCTTTATTTACGCCAATAAATACATTTACACGAATTAAAAATCACGCAACAAAAATCAAAAATCATTCACTTAAACTAATTGATTCGAGAAGTCTGTGGGGGTGGTGGAATTGTATATTAATCTCGCCCATATATTTTTAACTATTCGCGCAAATGAATACATTCACATAATCGTGTAGTTACCACAGTTTTCGATATTATGCCAGTGATAATAAAATATGTACAGTACTGCATTGTCACTAGAATAATATCAAAACCATGGTAACTACCCGATAGTATGAATGTATTTCTTGGCCTAAGTAGTTAAGTGTGTTAGGACAAGTTTAATGTATATTTTCCACTACACACAGACTTCTCGAATCAATTACCCTACGCAAATGATTTTTATTTGGTGTACATGTATTTATTGACGTGAATAAAGTAGTCGGCGTTCTATTCTTGCGGTTCCATACTTTGTGCCCTGAAGATGATCCGAATAAAGGTCGAAACGTAGGTCAAAAAATGAATTTAAACAAACTTTCTTAACTTCCTCATTCTTGACTACTCCTCTCGTTCTCAATCAAGTAGTTGGAGATGTTCGTCAAAATACAATGTTCTGAATCATTTGAGAACGGTTGCTCAAATAAAAAACAAAAATTTTTCAATTTTTCTTTGACACAGTTAAGCTCCTTTTATATCCTTCTTTTCTGTTGAATGAAAACGTTTTGGCTCATTAAAACCTAGGAATAAAAGTCAAAAAAACCTCCTAAATAAATAAAAATAGGGGTGAGAATAAAAGTTAAACTCACCCTCTTCACCTAAATATTGTAGACTACTTTGTGTCTATACTCACCGAACCATTGCAAACACCCCGAACATACCTTCACGCTAATAAATACTTTAGCTAACAGTAACGGTGTATTATTTGAACGAAAATCTATGAAATAATTCCCTGTGGGTTGCCCCATATACATTTATCTCTTTCATGTATCCAACGACGTTTTTATTCTAATCAGTAATTTGTCCTTAAACTTTTTAAAGTCTGCTAGCAAGCAAGCCATTCTGCGTCGCGCTAGGTCCTCGCGGTCTATATGTTTTGCTCATAATCTCCCGCCACATAAATGGCGTGGGTTTTCTTGAAGGGAAGATATACCAGCCTGGTGTGACCTATCCGCGGATGAGTTAATGTGTTCCTATCTTCGTTTCCCATATTGTCCAATGGTCAATATATGTCATTTTTGTTTCATTGGTTTGGCTTGTGTTTAACTGAAGTTTTCATCCCCTTCTAAGAATATTTTCCAATAAAAAACGTTTTATAGACAAAATTTGCTCGAAATCAAAATTGTAAAGTGGCTAGAAATTGAAAAATGGTCCATAGTTTTAATCCGATTAATTGGTCGTAACATGTAACATTGGGTTATAGTTTGGAAACCGAGGTAGAGGAGAATCGTTAAAGAGCGTTAGAGAAGAGTAATTAATTCTAACAGTAATAACATGATGCTATGGTATGTTTGTGGATTACAGCCTCTGCTGTTGTTGAAATTGATACGGAACGTTAACAGTGAAAGAAAATACACACAGCTCGTCATAAACAGCGAGAGGTCGGTAATCGAAAGGACACATTTCATTTAATATGAGATATTATAAGTTCTCTGCTGTTTGAACAATATTGTGTTGGGGAGTGGAATTAAAATCTCCCTTGAAAGTGCACTGCAAAGGGCCCGTATTAAATTCCCTTTCTACGGGATCAGTTTGCATATGCAAGTGTCCAGTGCTTGTTCAACCAGCTGTGGACAGTGATGTTATAACAGTTGATGCCCGACCCCTTACTTTCTCTCCCCTTTTAGTAAACGAGCCTGGTTTTTTTTTTTTTTTTTTTTTTTTTTTTTTTTTTTTTTTTTTTTTCAATTTTGCTGAATATTAAATTCGGGCGATCTTCTCTCTCGGTGCTTGTAGTACAAAACGTAATTAAATCTTTTTCTGGTGTATAGCTCCAGTTTTAGGAATCATTACGAAACAGTCATTTATCATAGATCACACGTATTGTTCATAAAGATGTGACAGTGCTAATATTCTATCCTGTAAAAATATGCACAATTACAGTTTTTCTAAAATATATATTAAACATTAAAAAATTGAAGTTTATAGAGGAAAATGATGTGAAAAAGTTTATCTTCCAATCATTACCTTTCTATTTCTATGGTTAGTCTGTTGTTTTTAATCGAAGTTCGTTTAAAACTATTACATCAACGGTTCATGTTGGATTTATTGCAATGCTATCGTCGCTGTATGAATGTTTTGATGGCGTGATAGCTGAAAGCAACTGGTATTGAACGACCATCAAATACAGGCAACCGTCGACGATCAGTAAATATTAGACTGACAAGGATCCATTAGCTCAGCAATGTAAAACGATTAACTTTGACGCAATGCGGATATGTTTGAAAAAGGGGTGTCATTATTGTTGAAAACATGTGATAAAATTAAGTAATTATTTTGAAAAGTTTTCAAACATTTCTAATACTTTATAAAGGTTTCGAAATAAAGAGACATTACGATTAGGAAAGAGCTAATTCAATTGACCCGTTACTACCCTATAACAATGGTTAATTCCTTCCAGTCCAACCCTTAAAACTTCCCCATTCGAACAAATTAAAATAATCAATATAGTTAGCCTTAATAGAATTAGACAGTTTTAACTATAAAAGGGAGTTTTAATTAAAAAGCTCCGGGTACATTAGGGGTAGTGGTGTTGGGAGACTTGTCTGGAAATGATACTTAAATGAGTTTGTCGAAATGGATTTAAGTTTACAAGCTGCAACGTGTCTTCGCGTATTGCATTTACAAACCTTCCAGACGGCAATGTTGGAGGCAACCCTACTTGAAAAGTCTATTCAAAAGTAATTCCAGGGAAGAGACAATTGGAAGTAGTGGTTGTTCTCAAAGCATGTCTTCTGTTTTCTAACTTTGCTTGGAGCGAAATTTTACCAACTTAATTTCGCAAATGTTCTAAATTTCCCCCAGCACTAAATATTCATAAAAAGTTAAACAAAGGAACTTCAGTGTAATAAAAGTATAGTAAATATTACTGTCATTGTTTGTAATAAAGGAAATTTTTTTTTCTCCATTATCACAAACACAACCCAATTGTTTTATTTTCAAGGATTTCTAAAAAAATTTATTTTCACATGTATCTCACACTTAATGAGATAAAGTAAATGTTATAGTCTAGATACGTTTGTAAAAAGCTAAATCATGAAATAGATGTATATAATTTCCTTATATTAATTATGATTTCAAAATAGAAAATGAAAAATTATTTAAACATTTTAAATTTAATGTGTTAACAATTAATCTGATTTTTTTGTTGCAGGTAAGCCAACAACTCACTCATTACATGGCATACACACATTAAGGTACCATTTTAACTTAAATTTTTTGAATGAGAATTACATTCTTTTTCTTGTAATTCCCCAATTTTTAAATAACATAATCTAAACTATATAAAAGGATTTCATTTTTTTTAAATTACATAAAACCAATTTTTGCCTTTATAGTGCACACATAAAATAGTTTTTTTTATTTATTATGCTTTTTATGTCTACCAATTCTATAAATATATAATTTAGTTATACTGTACAAATAACTTTCTTTTAAATTGCATAGACCTAATTTCGGCTCTTTGCTACAAAAATATTTTTTTTTCTTTAATATGCAAGTGGGGAAGTTTATGGTCATAACAATGACATAAAAGCTCATGACAAAAAGCTGAGGTCATTGCTGGCCCTCTGCGTGTTTCCATTATTTTCTTTTCTTTCGCGCGTATTTTGTTTAAAACTACAGCCATTC
>CM077114.1:3449586-3460135 GCA_039619505.1 Cimex hemipterus | reverse complement strand
ATATATATATATATATGTATATATATATATATATATATATATATATGTATATATATATATATATTTATTTATTTATTTATATACAATACCACAAACATAGATATCTTGTCATATTCATTCCCCCAGAATACTCGATATTATATAATATAAGCAACCCCGTCCTTTCACGCTAATAAATTACTTTTATTCTCCAGACGTCATACACTCACCCCAGAGTTCTTGATCTTCCTCGGGGCGGGATTATAAGCAACCCCTTATTTTTACGTTAATAAATTACATTCATTCTGATAAATTAACACAAACACAACTCTCGATAGAAACATGTAGGTGTGGTCACTTTCACTCCCCCGAGTACTCGATAGTTTTATTAATGCAAAACGTTTTATCACTTTCAAACCTAATGCTGTAGGCGACTTTGTCCTGTGCGATGGCTCAAGTATGGGAATGCTTTTTAGATACTTTAGTCATTTTTTGATACCCGAAGATTTTCAGACGAAAAGATTATAACAGATGCTATATTTGCATTACTGATATATATTTACAGGTTATAAAAAATAAATACACCATAACCAATGCGCTCTATTGTATTGCCATTTATTTAATTTGTATACTAGTTGAGTACTATTACTATGAATGATTTGTGTTGACAGTAGGAAAGAGAGCACGAAAGAGAAAAAGAGTGAGAGAAAGAAAGTAAGAGGAAGATGTAGAGAGAGAGAGAGAGAGAGAGAGAGTCTGTGAAAGAGAGTGATAAAGGCAGCGCAATATACATGTATGTATGTATAATATAATAAGAGAGAGAGAGAGAAGAGAGAGAGAGAGAGAGAGAGAGAGAGAGAGAGAGAGAGTTTAAACAAATTTAAAAAATGTTTACTTCCTCGTTACTTAGAGAATTATTTATAAAAAAAATTACAATTGTACAAAGACACTTCTAACAAAAAATTGCCATATTAGGTATCATTTTACAAGTAAACAATTATTTTGATTTACATACAAGAACAACTTTTAAATTTTTAAATCTGTCGTTTTTATGCATATATAGAAAGCAAATTACTTTTTATAGATTTTTCTAAAAATTATTACTCATTTCCGTATTTTTGAATTTCAATCGGGAAATTTGAAAAGACTTTTGCCCCAATTACTTAAAATGAATTACTAAGCTTTTTAGCCTGAGGCTTTATAACCAGGATACGCCTATTTTTATTCTTAGTGTTCATATTTGGTTGGCATTTTGATTTTATTAATTTATACATAGTACATGCAATATTGTATTCTGTCAAGTCCTTTAGTTTTAAAAATTCTAGTAATTTAAATTTATGGACATTGTATCTGTATTATAGGGTGTGTGAGCGAGAGAGAGAGAGAGAGAGAGAGAGAGAGAGAGAGAGTGAGAGAGAGAGAGTGAGAGAGAGAGGTAGTGAGAGAGAGAGGTAGTGAGAGAGAGAGAGAGGGAGTGAGAGAGAGAAAGTGAGAGGGCGTGAGAGAGAGTGTGAGAGATAGAGAGAGAGAGGGAGTGAGAGAGAGTGAGAGAGAGAGGGAGTGAGAGAGAGATAGAGAGAGAGAGGGAGTGAGAGAGAGTGAGAGAGAGAGAGAGAGGGAGGGAGGGAGTGATCGCTTGTATAGCATACGTACAATGTATAAGATTATTTGGAAATAGTGAGATGCGGTCTGTGATGACCTAGGTTTCAGAAAAACATTTTCTTTATCGTGCGGATGTTCCGATCTATATTGAGAACATCTTCAGTGCTCAAATTGTTTGGTTCCTGCGTAATTGTGCCATTCTTGCGTGTTGTGGGCACCCTAAACAAATACTTTGAGCTTTGAAGGTGATATCAATAAAAATCTAAATGTTGGCACGATAAAGAAAATGTATTTCTGAAACCTACTTCACACCAGACCGCATCTCGAGATTTCCCAAAAATCATTACTAACGGTTACTATCACCATACAGTATGTATTAGAATAAATAAATCTGGTTTTAAAGTAATTACGTATTTTTGTTGTTGGCATTACTCATTTACCAACAGAATGACTTTTTTTAAATATTTGTTTCTACTTGAAATATCGTTATTTTAATTCTGTGAAGTTAATTAAAGAACTTAATTTAAGCTAATTGGCCGTGATAGGAAATAAATAAATCCTATTCGTGCACGCTCTCTCAGTGAAAACGTGATTAAACCCAATCGGGTTAATTTGTTTAGAGGCTAATAAGTACATTTGTTTGTGAATTAGCCGTTCGGTTTGGGAGGGTGACCGAGGGGATGGTAAACCGAAGCAAGGGTCTCTTCCAGGCACATCTCCATAACTTGATATGCCTTATGAATATTGCGAAAGGGCGGTTCACATATCCCTTCCCCCACCAGAAATACAGGTCACCTACTATATGTACATGTTTAATGGCGAGGTGCTATCTACCGCTTGTAAGGAAGAAGGCTTATATATAATATATATTATATAGGTGAAGCAGACCAAAAGGATGCATTAAACATTACACCCTTTCCCTTCAGAGCCCTCTTTATCTCTAGCACGACATAGACTACTTACGAGGATTAAACCAGCGAAAGAAAACAGTAGCAATGTTTACAGTCGTTTAGTTTATTTCCCTCTTCTTCAGAAATACTCTCAACAATAACACTTAAGTCGTATTTAATTTTTTATTTTGGAAACTATGACTTTTGAAAAACAAATTTCATGCTCTTAACGAAAGCAATCAAGACATGGAAATATTTTCTAACAGTTAATATTTCTGCTTGTATTAATTGGATTACTTATTTATTATATTCACAGTATAAAGTCCTTTCCCAGTGTAGTAGTAGTATACATAGTGGATATCGTATATATAATTTCACGGAATGATCCCAGTCATCCTCATAGATAGGGGGCCGCGGTAGCAGAGTGGTTAAGGTGTCAGAATCTCGGCTAGTAGACACCGCGGTCGTGGGTTCGATCCCCACCGTCGCCTCTGGAATTTTTCTGGCGCCTAAGGGGTGGGCGCAATTAAAGGACATTGACACGGCACTCATCAATGGAAGGGGCGGGACCGGATCTCGGCGACCCTGAATCTGGTCCAAACCCCCTTCAAAAATGAGTTTCTTCGATGGGCGCTCAAGTTCATTTTGTGTTGTGAGCCCTCCCCCAAAAATGGAGGCAGGGTATAGTACAATATAATGAACAACTGCAGTGCTCAGGAGGGAACACCTCCATTCCCTGGTATCCTTGTATCCATCCATCTTCAGACGCTCATTTAGCCTGCAGTGTCCTGTTGAACTACCTATCAGGACTTGAAGTATCTTCCTGCTTCCTTTAATGAATCTACATAATTATTGCATTGTTTGCGTCAGTGAGTGAATTTCACTGTTTCCTCATTTTAATTTTAATTTTTAAACTAACATACCCATTGATAGTACGATTCCCTAGTCACAGAAGAACTCAGAACTATCATCGGTATAGCAGGCCCCTTCCTTGCAAGTACCACCCAGAACCGAGAAGATGGCACTAAACAAAACACGACTGGGTCAACAATTATAATTTTGGATTTTTAAGTTTTTAGATAATTTTATTAACAGTTAATATTAATTGTAATATAGTATTAATGATTAATAATATTTTGTCTACCTAAATAAATGAGTGAAAACATGATAACCTATGGTCTTGTGATATACATTCACATACATACATAAAAAAATGGTCATGAATACATCTGATGATGACAGTATGCTTTATTCAACATATTCAACATGTTTTATTCAACACTATTTTTTAACTATTTTAGACCTTGGTAATATATATATACTTTCTATCATTTGCTTTCAATATACTCGCTTCATTTATATACAAATCACAAAATGAGTTTTGTCAAACGAACCACTTAAGAAGATACATGGCATGGGGAAGAATTGATTTAATTTCTAACAGTAACCTTTTGCATATGAATTGGAAAATTTTCATTAGGAAAAGTCCATAGCAGAAAGCTAAATATTGAACGACGTGGTCGAACCAAACGATTGCCAGTTTCCATATTTTATAACAAACAAGTTCCCTGGATCCAATTAGCTTAATAATAGTCGTCGGCAAACATTTGGCGACGCTGTTTTAAATTAACGTTTAATTTTTAAAACGCATAACTTTTTGAAAATGCTTTAATTTGTCAATTGAGTTCGTTTGAATCTCATAAATGTATTTAGTTTGACGTTATCTTTTTTTGTTTGTTTAGCGTGTACTTTTATAATATTTATTCAAAAATTGCTTATTTGATTCATCTAAGTAAAAAATTGCCTGCTCATGTAAAATGTGTCTATGACAATCAAGATCACAGACAACACAGAGTACATTTTTCTAACTAATGCATGTTATAGCACAGCATTACGTTTTCTGTAATATACCAAGTTCTAAAATACTTTTAAAAAAAAAAAACAATGAATAAAACTTACTGCCATCAGGTTTTTAGAAAAGTTTAAAATCCAGTTGGACAATGCCTTTTTACGGTCCAGATCGGAGCCCGGTCTTCTCTTAAATATAACATACTCTTAAAAGGGTCCCAGATAAAAAGGGGGAAGGACTTAATGGCCCAGCACACTTAATAACCGGGCTGACGTTTCGGGCAGTCCTCTGTTGCGTAACCCTCTTACACATCTCATAAATGTATTTAGTTTGACGTTATCTTTTTTTTGTTTGTTTAGCGTGTACTTTTATAACATTTATTCAAAAATGCGTATTTGATTCAACTAAATAAAAAATTGCCTGCTCATGTAAAATGTGTCTGTTAAAATTATAATACACAAAATCTGTTAATCTTACTGGTTTTTGTTAGATCTCTTTTTCTCGGATTTTGAGATACTCATTACGGTTTTATTTATTAATTACTACTTCTAGATTGCAAATAACTAAAATAGAGGGATTAGTGGGGACATAACATTTATCGCAATGGCGTCTTGGAGTATGGTAATAAACATTAAAATCTGAATTCAATTGAAACTGGATTAGGCCGACCGGCACATAAATTAGTTTCCCTGTTACATTAACCCTTTTGAATCATTCTATCTTGGGTTGAAAAGACCAAAGCCTCTTGAGCCAAGGAGTATTATTATCGCGTTTCAACCGCGGTTCCATTTAGCAAAGTGCACGACGTTTCTTCCTTCATGTTTGCTGAATACACATACGTACTTAAAGAACAAAATGCCTGTATATTTAGGAGAACAACTCTCTTTCAAATAGGCGGCTTTTATCTGAATTTGTAAGCTTTCTGAGACGAGGAAAGTGCAAATAATTTAAACTCTCGTTTAGATTTCATCCTATTAAAAAAATTGGAAATTCCATATAAATTAGTAATGGAATGCTTTTTAAATGAAAAAATAATTTACTGTATTCATTACGCGTCGCACACAACGTATTATATTTCGTGGTCCAATTGCCAAAATAACTTCTCCCAATTAATTAATACTTATGTTAGGCAAAAATGGCGGAAAATCGGAAAGATAGGTTGAGAAGAGAAGATGGTGTCCAAGTGGATTGAAGTCACGATTGTTCAAATGGCTAGAACAGCTGCGTATTTAACCTAAAGTCATGGGTTCGAATCCCGCTCGTGACACTAACTTTTTCATTTAAATCAATACCTTGCATACTGATTAATTAATTAACGCGCAATTTTTATACGTTCCTGTTTTTAATATTTCGTTTAGACATTAAGCTATATACATTATATACATAGTCTACATTCCACCCATTCGCTAAATATGAAATTCTACGGTCTTCTGGTTATGCTTTAGATTTTTTGGGGCTGTACCTTTCCTTGCGTCCATATGTTTTCTCTATATTCAAGGCTAAAGACTCCAATATTGTGATGCTCCTCGAATGGCTACGATTTGGAGCAAACCAAAGCAGAAATTAATTACTTTACTTGTTCTCTGCATTTTTTTGTTCTGTCATCTGTGGTTAGTCAGTACTCTCATTATAATCCAAAAGAACGGCGGCACATATCTGATACAAAAGCAACATGGATAAGCTTATAAAAATGATTATAAACGACAAATATGAAATAAAATTACAAACAGGCAAATAAAATGATAGCTCCAATAGACCGCATAGAAGGATGTTCGAGTATAAGCAAAATTTCCGAAGAAATTTAAGAACTCCCTCTTGTTAACGGCAAAATTTGTTTACATACGGATGGATCTTGAAATTGGAAGGTACCGGGGCAGGTTTGTTCTCTCTTGGAAACAAATTCTCAGGAAAAATACAGCAGTATCATCAGACTATCCAATATATCATGTTACTGATACTGTCAAATGCCAGTCAGTATCTAGACAGAAGTCATGCGAGAGATTACCTTGTTCAATCCAAACGAAGAGTAGAAAGTCTATGGCTGAAAAATGAAAGTATTTTTACATATTGTCGGTCCGAATATCCTCGCTCCGTCAAATACTGTTCTCAGGAATAGATCACTTGAGTACTGCAGTGCGATCAACGTGGAACCTCATTGATCCCTATCATTCTGGTCCGTCATCCTCGCTCTTTTAGCCTATCAGACGGGTTTAATCATGTTGCCGTATTCAGTGTTTTTCTTTTTTCTTTTATGACGGCTTATTTAAAAAGAATTTGCTCTGAAGAATATGAAATGGCTAAGCGTTACTAACGTAAAGATTCGACTTCCCATACCTGAAAAACACGTCTCTGTCTGTTCTCTGTTCCTTGTATTGTAGCGTTAGTATGATACTACATAAACTTCTAGGCCAAAAATATTTAATTGTAATCTTGGAGTTACATGAAATGCTTTTAGTAACAACGATACAATAAAATTTTACCTTTTTTTATCTGATATTGTTTAAACTGCTCGTAACGAGATGTGTGTTCTAATTTTCCCCTATTTTACAATCGCATTGGAATTCTACCACTAGTTCTTTACATTACCAACAAAAATTTCTTACTAGTAAATTTATGTCTTTTATTATTTTAAAGAAAAGTTATAGCATTTGTTTTATTATCATTCAATTATCTCTCGTATTCCAAAATGGCGATTAACCCGTAATCTTCAAATCCATGCATGAAAGATCCTTGTTCTAGAAGAGTATCTTCTTTTGTACACTGTGAAATGTACGACCTTAAAGGGCTTTAGTGTGCAACTTTCTAATTAGAATATATATTTCAATTTGAAGTTTTATAAATTATAAAAAAATTAAAGTTTGGCGAATGAACGTGTAACATTATGATGACGAATGAATTCAAAAGTTAGAGGACTGTTGGACACAATACAGTTCAAACTTCAATATCAATGATAATTTCTTTGTGCTACAGGCGTGATATTAGGTAATTTTTTGATAGCCGGTGATTTTGGCCTAAAATTTGGCTCTATAGAGAAAATGTGAACAAAGGAAGAATGTCGAATGTTTAAAACAGAGAGCACTTGACATAAATTTTCACATCAACTTTTAATGAAAATTATAGACCTATTTATAAATCACTATTATAGTTAAATAGAACAAACTAAAAGACATATGGATTATTGTAATAATAAAACTCTCCCCAGCCTAGAAGACGAGAGGTAAACAAAACCTTAATCATCTCAATTTACTCTGAAGCCTTGGGGACAACCCGGAGAGTTAGGGCTTTATTAAATAAAATACAATAACTTGAAATCATAACAAACCAATATAACCCCATTTGTATAATGAAAAAGGAGATAACACGTTTGCTAAGGATTATATTTTTACATAATCCACAGTCGTTTTTCCTATTCTATTGGCAGGCTCTTTCGTCCCCTTCATCTCATCTATCGACGATAAAACATACCTTATTTCGATATTAACGGCAAAGTTTGATAAGAAATTCAAGTAAATAGCATTTTTGTTAAGAAATAATATTCACCGGAGTCCTGATCGATTCGGTCTTCCTTCCATAATATTATTTCTGCACAATATCATGGGACAACCAAATTCCCGTCTCTAAACGTATTTTCCCGCGGGAAAATATCGTGGAGTCGTTTTTCCATTGAAAAAACGTTGTATATTTGTGGAATTTTTTTTAGAAGAACCCTATAGCATGGCAGTTCAGATAAACGATAAATACAGACTGGGATTGTTGGATAAATGCGAGAAAAATTAAACGAAATTAAAAAAAGAAAGTCTGATTCTGATTAATTTTGTGGCCGGTCGATTGAATCCACTTTTCATTTTATACAACTTTATTAATTTTAAATCCATTAGAATTCGTAGTCTGATTGATCAAATAATCTCTTTCAATTAATTAACTTTTATTCAAGTTATTGGTTGAGGTATCAAATTCAGTGTCACGAGCGGGATTAGAGCCCACGACCTTCCGCTTGATACGCCCTGCTCTACCGCTTGAGCTATAGTGACTGAGACCTAATCGGACATTAACTTCCCATCTCAGCCCACCTTTCGAATTTTTCCTCCTTTTTGCCATTTCTCGTCGTGACGCCGAGAATCGAATAGATTACAGGACAACTGAGAAATGGCAAAAACGAGGAAATTCGAAAGGTGGGTTGAGATGGGAAGTTGGTGTTCAACTGGATCGAAGTCCAGACGTCTAGTGGTGGTAGTGCAGCGGCGTATTTAACCGAAGGTCGTGGGTTCGAATCCCGCTCGTGACCCTGATTTTCTTATCCCAACCAATACCTTACATAAACATTAATTTTTTCTTTTAATTTTTACAAGTTTCCTTTTAATAGACGTTTATTAAATTTAACATATAAAAAATAGGTAGTGCTAGCAGTGAAATGTAATATTAAACAGAAAATAGAGAGTTTCGATTACTTTTGTTTGACATTCTATGGCAAAAAACACACACATATAATCATAAATTTGTGCATGCTATTTATATTGACTTTCCCAAATACTATCAAAAGTGTTTAATTTTTTTCTTTTGGGTTCATGGTCCGCATACCCTATTAACAAGAACAGTAGGATAAATGGTTGATTTGAATTTATGTTTCGACGTATATGAGAATGTTATGATATCGTGGTCGAAAATAAAATATTTACATTTATACTTTATAATATTTTATTGTAAATTGAAAATTGAAACGACTTCTATTTATCCCTAGATGGTTTGCTGTAATTCATTTTTATTATAGTGACCGACCCCGGGTTGATATCGGGAAATGAAAATATCATTGATAGGAAAGTTTAAAAAGTATATTTCGATAGCTCTCCGATTACATGACTTATAGCCGTATTCCGGACGACGGACATGGACTGTATCAATTTGTTATAAAAACGTTTCAATCTACAAAGTTCGGGATAACAATGGTGATACGTCGGTTAGGATATTCAAAAAGGGCTTTGGTGAGCAAGGGGTTCAAAAGTTAATTGAACTCTTGAATGACACAATTGCACTTTTTCTCGGAGAAGATAATTTCCCTTCTGTATTCACCTTCTTCCCTCTACGTTCATATCATATCTCACTCTTATGTTTTAATTTGGGTATACATAATTAAATTCAAATACCAGAACACATGACGTATTAAATTAAAAAAATTTGTAATAAAGGTATGTGGGATCTTTTATTCAGACATTGCTGATTGGGACAACTAAAAAAATAAATAATAATATTCATCGGATCTTTGCTACGCGGTAGTCTTTAAAAAAATCCCAATCCAAATAATCATACAAAAAGGAATAAAATATTATTTTTTGCCACCCTGTTAACGTTAGACGAAATAGATGCTAGGACTGGCTTCAAGCTACTACGCGTTATGGCGAAAGCAGCGGTAGTTTCTCTATTAGTTTGACAAATGATCTATTTATATTTTTATATAATACAAATCTTTTACAATTTATCACACAAACAATTTAAACAAATACAAAATAAGATTTTTTTCTAAACGAATTATTGTTTGTTTGAAAATTTAATAATATTTACTCCATCGTTAATAATAATAATTTAACTTGAAAATTTCAACATAATAAAACGATAAACAAAAAGTAAATTAAATAAAATTGTCATGATTTTGCACTATCGGGATAAAATTTGGTAAGCCAAATATAAATAAAATAAAATATATACATATTCTAATTTATCTTTAGGCCTGGCAGACTGATATTTTAGACGAGAAGGAAGTAATTTCTTTTTATTTTCAATGTGCCTTTTTAGAGATACCATATATTTTTAATTTGTTGTATATTACAACTTCCTTCATTTCGGTAACAAATGTTTTATCACATCACTTTCACTACGGTTGCGTAGAAGATATCGAGACCATCATCGAATTATTCGGTATGGTATATGATTTAAATTTTCGCTAACGGAAGTGGATTTTCTTTTAAGCAAAGGAATGTGGTGTATTTTCGTTTAATTCATATTGAGCAGGAAGGATTGTTCGTAGTATGGGGCAGTTTGCAATCGGCCGATGTCCGTATGCTTGGGTGAACGCCACACTTCCAGTCCGGATTTCATATAAGGCTTTCCTTATAAATAAGCTAGATGCGACAAAGTTTTTTAATGTACTTGTAAAATAGTTTTTACTAGAATTTTATACCCCATCTAGTATGTCCCTGTCTCTTATACTCATCTTATTATTTTTTTTTATTTTTTA
>CM077114.1:3432611-3449486 GCA_039619505.1 Cimex hemipterus | reverse complement strand
TATAAACCCTCAGGGTGCCGGTGTTTTTGAAAAAAAAGTTTAAAAAACGCCCATTTATAAGTATGTCGGGTTCTAATGCAGGGCCGCTGGATTCGAACCCGGGACCTTTACCCTGCAGTGATGAGCGCCGTGTCAAAGACGAAACCTTGCGGCCACCGACGCCCCCATTAAAAATATCAAAGATCTCCCTGATTTACCCCATAGGTGGTCTCGATCCGCTCGGACATCAACTGAATATGGCAAAAGGAGGGAAAATTCGTAAGGTGAGGTTGAGATGGGGAGTTGATGTTCGAGTGGCTCGAGGTCACGATAGCTCAGGTGGTAGAGCAGCGGCGTGTCTAGGCGAAGGTCGTGGGTTCGAATCCCTCTTGCCTTTAACTTTTTTTCACCTCAACTAAAAACTGTAATTAATCGTCATTATACTTAATAAAATTAAAATAAAAGTTAAATAACAATATCTTTGCACCTGATACAATGAAAGCCCACGAAATTACTACTACAATAAAAATTTGAATTATATCAAATGGTTTTAATATTAGAATCGCAATACTGACAAGTTTTCCTTTTTTTTTACTGAAATAGTTTTGAAGATGCAGAATTTATTTGGAACCTTATTAACATATTCGTTTATGACACGTTACATATATTTAAAACGCAAGTAAAGTGGAAGTTTTAATATAATCCAAAAGATTTTAAAGGTCAATAACAATGTAATTACTAAAATTATTACAGCGCTGCAGATCGATTTTTTTTAATTTTCTTATTGGTACAAATCGTTCTTTCAGTACATTTTCTCGCTAGATGTGATGTTTTGTTTTTTACTATATGCTATTTGATTTTATTATGGATTTATCTTAAAGAATTGCTTACACATATCAATGGTTATACTTCTTAGATAGCATAAATACCAGCTTGCAGAGTTAGCACATTCCTGAATTTAAAAATTATAATTTGTTTTATTTTATTTTATGGCACAATTAAGTATTTTCCATCCCTCTGCAGTTATGAACAATTTTACGAATTTTCTCGGGATGTTTCATATTCGAATTTTTAATATTCACCTTATAATTTTAATATATGACTCGCTAAATTGACTGCATTTCTTTTTTTGGCAACAAGATATTGCGTTATTTTTTAATATTTCTCGGTTGGTCTTATTTTTTCGTTCGCTGGGATTATTCTCTGTTTGATCAATCAATACCGATTCCGCTTTTGGGAAAATCACAGTGCACCTTTTGTTTCTAATAGTTAAAAAAAAGCTACACAAATGTGCCCAGATCAACAATAACAATAGAGAGTGTAAAAATGCAGCAACTCGCTTAATAAATTGAAATGCGTCAAACTTTTTTTCATTTTTTCACACAATATTTTTAATGAACGAAATCATCAATCCTGATATAGTTTAGCAGTTTTTAATAACTTTGAATATTTGTACCGTTATTGTTACTGTTCGTTTAATCTGCCCTTGGTTGTAGCTTTTGAATTTTTGATTTTTCTATGAACTATATTTCACTGTTGATGACGAGAAGAGAAAATGAATCTGCCAGGAACAAGCAGCGATGATGGGGGAGTAAAATAATCGGAAACGACCAAAAGAATGATTTGTACGATGAATAAAAAATTAGGAAGAGATAAAAAAACAATTGTCTTTCTATTTAAAATTGTAGATGTTGTAGTTCATCAGCAGCAAGGATGCTGCGTAGAATATTCTCAGTTGTTACTGTTTCCTGTAGACTTAATCGACATTGACCATCTTTCACTTTTTCCATAAGAGTAATAATTTTTTTAAGTAAGGTTTTTTATTTCCTGGCACATGTTCTTGTATCCGTTGTGTACTTTCGTAACCCAAGATCCCCGTTCTTTGTTTTAAACGATATTCCATGTCACAAATTGAATTTGCGTCTGTGTTGTTACGAGGCTCACTTCTTAGCTACTACGCCTGCTGCCAGAATTATTCTTATGACCTAGGTTTTCCGTGATGGAATTTGCTGATCCCTGTTTTTTCGCTGCTGTTCACTCAGTTTCAGATTATTTTGAATTGATATAGTAGGCTTAGATTACTTATTTCTATTGTTGCACATTTGAAATGTTTGCTGTTTGTTTTATATGCACATGTTTCTATGGATAACAGTTCGATATGAAAAATGGTTGGGGTGGTGCCACGGAACGTGGGATAGGAATAATATTTTCCCTTTATGCATATTTCCGTTCAATTCCGATCTATGGAGGGGGACCAGGTTTTTTCTTTTGTTTTACCTCTATTGTGCTTTCTTTTCAATAAATATGTTGAATGGGTTTTAAAGTTTTTTTGTCCCTCTTTTCTATCAGTGATACGTAAACATGTCTGCTGTTTACTTAGAATTAGTCCTAAATTTTGGGTGGCTTGCGTTTATATAAATTCATAGTCTATCAATTCTCATTGCTCAGCCGTGGTTTAATTGAAACTTTTGAAACATTTGAAAAAAAAATTGTCAAAATTTATTTTAAAGAAGAGAAAAATAAATTAAATATTACAAATTGATTGCAACTAGACAACCTTAACGGCGCTAACGACCTACACTTATGCAACAGTCCCTAGTTCTGCGGGTTTAGCATATTTCGTATATGGTACTTCAACCTGCTTGCATAATTAAATGAATTCTAATTTTTCAAGGATATTGCTAGTACATGTTACTATTTTTTATTAAATTATTTACGACTTGAAACAAAATATATTTATTATTGATAACCCTTTGGAAGACGAATTTTTAATTTCAAATATTTACTCCGGCACATATAAAAGGAAAACTGAATTTTTCAAATGATCCTTTTACACCGCTTCCATCTGTCTAATTTTGCGGTTTTAGATTTCCCACCCTTTGAAAATGACAATTTATCACAGTCGAATAAACACCGTCGTTTATCGCGCGGCCTTCCTGGCCCTCAAATTATGCATGTACGCGTCCTCGACGCATTCACTTAACGTGATTTAAGGGGACAAAGCAATGCTTAATAATTTGAACGCGCAATAACAAAAGTTACAACTACCGTGTGTAGAAAGGTTAAACTGAATTTCTAATCTCTTTTATAAAAAAAGGTGTAGATGTACCAATGATGTTATCGTCGGCATAATATGTAGTTCTTATTTAGTATTTTTTTTTTAATTTAAAATATTTTTACTGTCCATTATGAAATGTTTGTATACAGATGATAAAAAATTTATAATAATTAAGGACATATGAAAAAGACCTGTACTGTACTCAATATGCTAATTATTTATGTTATACTATAGTCCCTGCTATCAGTGAGATTTGATTACGCTAATGAAACGTTTTGACTTCTTGGCAAAAAGCATTCTCTGAGGAATTGATTTTTACTCCGGGCTTTAAGCCTTTTTAACAACAAAGCTCAAGCAATCTAGTAAACAATTGCCGAATCGGATTTCTGTTCATTTTAAACGAGGCCATTCGAGCCCTTTATCTTTGTGTTTGTCTATTTATTTAATTCGTTTAATTAATCGTTTACGTTCATGAATGATGGCTTGTAAAATACTTATATATAATAACAATAAGTGAGGTATGACATTGCTAAATTCACTGTCTGTTTACATGACTAACAAACCGAGTTAATAATAACTATTCTAGGGTTGTTTTAACAATTAAATAGATGCTATATAGGTAGCACAAAACCATCTTTATTTAATAAAGCGAAGTACATAAAAATTTTGCTAAATAATGTTTTTATATTTATTTCTTTTTGGCTTTAACACATGTTTAAAAAAATATTTATAGTGATATTATTTGTTACATGAAATAAGTGAGTTATTAATGATATATTGTTTATCACTGTTATGCAGGATCTACGTTTTATTTATTTTAATAGTTTTCATTTTTTGAATCTCGTAGCATTTTCTTGTCTGTCCCTATTAATCATATTTCTGTCTTAATAAGTCATATAAACCATGATAGCTATAAAAAGAGAATACGCAACACTTGTCTTTGAATTTCGTTTAATTTAGTTTCGATTTAATTAAATCTTTGAAAATGTAATTAATGATCAATAATTATTGATGATGTTAAAGATTTTAAGAAGATTTTTAAACTTTACGTTTGTATTTAATTGATGATGGTTTTTAAGCTGAGATAACAAAGTCAGTGTCACGAGCGGGACTCGAACCCACGACCTTCGGTTTGATACGCCGTGGCTCTACCACTTGAGCAATCGCGACTCAAGAGGTAGAATAGTGGCATATAAAGCCCAAGGTCGTGAGTTCGAATCCCGCTAATGACATTGATTTTTTTAATCTCAGCTTAAAAACCTTTATTATTTGATCAAGCGGACCACGAGAAATAGTGAACTTACGTTTGTATTTACACCTAGAAATGGATATGTATTATATACAACCAGAGATTGGATTTCAATTTGTTAATGTGGAATTACTGCTGTTTCACAGAAAGGCAGTCGCTAAGTATTAATCATTCAAAGAGGACTGTGATACATATTCTCTTAAGTCGTGTACGGGGTAATCATGGGGAAAGGTGAAATTATATTTGCACGTTGGTCTGATCTTGTAATTTACGGCGAAAACATCTGAGGTACGTTTTGAATTATGAAAAACAGTTGACTTATAAAACGGCCGATGAAGTGTCAAATTGTTCAAGTAAGAAGGGATAGCAACAGTTAATTGTTAAATTATTGATTGAAAACTTTTCAATATTAATATTGGAATATAAAGACGATCTTGACGATGGTCCCGGTTATCCACATAGTATGTGTATGTCGAAAGTTTAGATTTTAATGGTGATTTTTTTAAGGTATGGTTCTGTGGTTATTGTACAGTCAAACGTAAATCCCAAATAGGTACCTTTGTGAAGAACAAATTGGTTGTATAAATATATCCTAGAGCAAGGCTCATAGTGGAGTGCATACGTGTTGTTTTGTTATTTTTAAGGGTTGAACTTTATTATCCAAAGATTTTTTGGTTATTAGTTGTTAATGCGGTTTTGTAACATAAGAGAAGCTTATGTAAAAGAGAATGGGACCGTGTACTGTGTGTATACAGCGGTGCATTTTGATTCGACGTAAAAAATGTATACAGCATGGGAACTAGTATTGACCGTTTCTGGCACAATCGCAACGGCTTTTTTCAATCAGAAAATTCGCTTTTTAAGGTATAATTGTATTCATATATTTTTTACAAGAATTTCAAATTTTTACGTAAAAAAAAGCAAGGAAAAATACAACGACAAAAAGACATACAAGTTTATATATTTTGTACTTCTGACTTTCTTTATATGTGAAAAACAAGCGGTTTTTGTTAAAACAAAACCGAGGTATATTTTAATATGTTTTAAGTATTTTTGAAGAGAGGGTATTCATAATAAAATTCATATTCCTGAAAAAAATTAATTTTAGGAGTTTAAAGTGAATTACTTACAATAATGAACACAGCATGTTAACATTTGGTGTGCCTTTTACTTTAATGCACATTAAATATCGATAATAGCATTTTAAGGTAACAAAATATAAATATTTAAATAAACTTATTCTTTAATATCGTAGTGCTTTTCTACCGAAAGTAAATGACTTTTGCTTATCTAAATCTTAAAAAGTATTCCTTTACTTAATTGATTTTCACTTCATGAATACTAACAATTTAATGAAACTTTTTAAAAGAAGGAAAATCAGAATTTCAACCTAGTAGAAATTACCGGAAAAATAAATCGTTTGATTTGTTTAGTTTACCTGCCGTATAGCCTAGCAGTGACATATTTTTTTCTACAATATATATGGAATTTTGGTTACATACCAAATAATAATATATACAGAACAAAACAAATTTAAACGTAATTTTTTAGAAATGGTTTACATCAACAAGGATAAACACAGCATCAATTACAGGACAGATACATGCAAACTCAGTCGCAGCTACGCCGATATCATTAATCAAATTCAATACAGATAACATACATATATCATCACATTACATTCCACACATCAAATATTTTTCGCATAGTCTAATTGTCCAACCATCTAATTTTCCTTTTCCAATTTATCCCTTTCTATATAATCCTGAAAGAATAAAGTGGCCGGAACATTACCAACACATTGTTTCCCTTTGTCGGCTCTTTTCACCTCAAAGAAGCCGACGACTTATACAAAATTGTCTCTTCTATACCCACTTCCTTCCCCACCACTTCAAAATCAAACGTATATAAACACGAAACAGTAAAATTTCACTGGCACTCTCAACACGACATGGCACAATTACACAGAAGACAAACACTTTGAGTAAGTAGAAATACTTTGATAGAATATAATATATAATTTTTGCATTGTATAAATTCCATATTCTATATGTATTTTCTAAATGTATATTATGTTTCTAAATCCCAGGCCCTGAAGATGATCTCAATAAAAGATTGAAACGTTGGCACGATAAAGAAAATGTTTTTCTGAAACCTACATCACACCAGACCGCATCTCACGATATCTGAATAATAAATAATAATAATCATAAGCCTTTATTGACGAGAATATACATTACATACAAATTTACAAAAAAATAAAAAATATTTAGGTCATCCCTGCCTACTGTCTAAAAGCAAAGCTTGTGCTATACAGCAAGAGTTTTGTGTAGATCTACTGAGAAATAAACATAATATATCTTTACAAAAGCGTAATGAAAAACAAACAAATAAACAACTATAAAATAGCATATACTTCTGGAATGAAAAACAATCCAACCAAATTAAATTTCGGGTTTAAAATATCCCAAGTACAATTTAAAATTTTTAAAATAATAATTTTTTCCCTTCTTCGTCATTTTAAAAATTTAGAATAATGATCCTCGCGTGTTTTAATAAAACGAGGTGCCATATTTCATGAAAAATTATAGTATTGAATAACCTTGACGTACAAAATGTGAATTAGCGTATGAATTGTGTTAGATGTAACTATGTACAAGATATATATATATATATATATATATATATATATATGCACAAACATGTACTTGGTATCGATTTATTGTGTGTTTTCAATTTATATCTTTACGTTTTGTGTAAAATAATTTTAAGCTCAAGTGATTAGGGCAGCGGCGTATTGAAATTTAAAAACATAAACTATTTATTTTATAGAACCGTGTATATTTAGTGGTCTAATTTACCATGTTAATTATTTATATTAATTATTCTTTGCATATATGGTCGTGGTTGAAAGAAAATGTTAATGTCACAAACGGGATTCGAGCCCATGACCTTCGGTTGGAGCATCGGCGTATTGGGACGAAGGTTGTAGGTGCGAATCCCGCTCGTGGCAGTAACTTTTCCATTACAAGTCACACCTTGCAAACAAAGGTGAATTTATTGACAGAAGTGATTTGGTCATTAGGACCACTAAATATAACGGATGTAATAATTTTAAGAATTGAGTTTGTAGTTACATGCCGATACAAGAAACAATGCACAGTTATAGATTGTGCAAGGGAAAAATATATTGCCCTTAAGAGTTCGATTTTAGTAAAGTATATTAAATCTCAAGTTTGAGTACAATGTCACACCAAGCTACTGTAAGCAAAACGGACATTACTACGCTAATTTTTAATTATTTATTAATGACTGGTTTTATTAGCCCTCGGGGGATTATTTTTAAAACACTATCAAATAGTTTAATAATTTCATAGCAATAATGAGTAGCCAGATTTTTCGACTGCCGCATCTAAGTAAATAAATATGGAAAATTTGAGATATAAATATTATTAATTTAGGGCATTTAATCATGAAAATTTTAACAAATAAACAGTGATGTATAAAATTTCTATTATTGTGTCCCGGATTTTAGAATAAGTTTTTATGAAATTATAAAACAATGAATAATGCAACAGGCATTAAAACGTCAAGGAAAATTTTCATAAGTGTTTATGAAATATTAAATGCATTTAAAAATTCAATGTTTAATGTTTTAACGTTATATTGTAGTGGTTAAATAATTGGAAATGATTCATATTTGAGTGGAACAAACGTTGACTAGGTTTGAAGCGCATCGTTAGCATCGAATTTCGCCCGTGGCGAAACATAATCAATGTGATATGCATGGCATTGGGCTGTGATTGCACATCTGGTTAACGGTTGCATTTCCCAGGCCGTGTTGAGGCACATTACGATTGGTATTCAGCGTGAGAGTACTGAAACATGTTTGGACTGCGTCGAGGCCGAAGGCTGAGATTGTATTTTGTTATACAGGATTCCCTCAGCATTACCTACCGTCGCTTGGTTTAACACTTGGCCCCCGCTCTAACTGTTTGTGTAATGTCTTACGAGGTTGTTATCTCCCTGTCTTCCTCACACTACCGCATTGCAAACCGTTATTCACCCCCGCTACCCAAGAGCGAACAACCAGGCCGACCAGGCCCCCGCCCCACGGCGATGTAACGCTCTTTTGCCATCTTCTTTATAGCCGCACATTTCTTTCTTTATCTGCACCGACTGCAGCCCTCTTTACCCAGGCGCTTTCCAAGTTCGATAAGTTACCAAGTCTTCATACACCAATTCAACATTCCGTATTACATTTTCTCACCCAGGCTCTTTGTTATATAAACGTCTTTTTATTCAGATAACATTCTTAGGGAGAACAAGCGGACCATTTAAAGGAGAGTTTTAACAGATGTAACAACGGTAAAAATATTAAAGTCATACTATACAAACCCCATATTATGAATAGAAAGTAATAGCTAAAAAAATTAATTTATGTGACAAATGTCAATTATATCTTAAGAAAAAACCGTGACAATTCAGCTCACATAATATAAATTGATTACATCAGTAATTTATTTGCCGGTGTTAGGTAAATTTTCTTTGGAATCATCATAATTAATTTTAAGTGTTATAATCATACTTTTTATATGATGGGATTGTAGGACGATGGGGGTTTAAGTCTGGTAGAAAATACACGCGTTGGGGGAGGGAAGAAACCTGCTTGTATTGGGTTATGTTCTTTCAAACTGTATGCATATTTAGCGTTATATTAACTACAAAAATTGGTCAGAAATTTACGAGTTTTAATACAAAAATATTTGATTATGATAGGCTGAAAGAAAATTCATCAAAAAATTGATTAATGTGTAGAGATTAGTGACCGTTAACGGATAATTATTCAAATATCGTGAGATGCGGTCTGGTGTGATGTAGGTATCAGAAAAACATTTTCTTTATCGTGCCAACGTTTCGATCTTTTATTGAGATCATCTTCAGGGCTCAAAGTGTTTGTCTGCCGTGTAATTGTGCCATGTCGTGTTGAGAGTGCCAGAATTGATTAATATTTATGTAAGTTTTTTAACCTAATTTTTCTTTTATTGCAGCATTATGAGAAAAATTAATTAATCAATTGATGATTAAATTAACTGTAATTACTAATATACAATATAAGTTATGGTATTATGTAATTTCTGACTGATTTATTATCCCAATGTATTTGTAAATTTTCTTTCGAGATATCATAACTAATTTAAAAAAATTAAAAATCACCCGTTTCTGATTGATTTGGTTTACATCAAAATGGGTATGCCGTAAAACTAAACAACTAGGAATTTTTCCCTTCAGTATATGGTACACCGCTTAAAAACATAGAGTATAAAATTTCTATTAAAACGTACACTTATATAATTTTTGATAGCCTAAAGTGAAATGGTAATGAGTATAATTATAACATAAAAGAATATTTTTTTTTTTAAAGATGACAGAGTTTGAGATACAAAGATGACCCCCGACACACTAATTGTTAAAATAAAAGTGTTCTGTCTAAACGGGAACCATACAGCTATCATTGCATATGACGAGAAGCCCAAGAAAATGACAGTTCTAAGCTGTAAGAAGACAAGATTGAAAAGGAAATATCAAATTGTAAAAACAAAGCTGTTTTCCATTTTAAAATTAGGAAACGTAGAAAAATTTAGTTGTAAGTCATCGCGTTACTTGATTGCCACCGGAGCTTAAGAGTAAGACTGTTGGCGGTGCTAGAGAGTCATGTTAGAAGGACCGTCATGATCGCCCCTGTCTCTTTACGCTCTTGTTTTTGATGACCAGTGGTAAACTTTATCCCGTCGTTGCCCCACGACCGTTTACAGGGGTGGATCACTTTTTTCCTCTCTCTCTCTTTTTATTTATCCACTGCAGTCGTTTGCGTTTGACAATAAAACTCAAATACTGATCTCAACGATAACCCGAGTGGAATAATATCCTGCTTCGTACAATGAGTCCAGTATAAATATTTGATGTAATCCCGCCTTTTTTTGCCGACGTTTCTTTCTTTTATTAAGTAAACGTTTTTCATTTAGAATAACGATATTACTCTATTATTATTGATAACGGCGTTATTCCGTGTGTCTGTTTATTCCGGGAAACGACTTCGTTTATACACATGCTTTTTATATATTAGCGATGTACATAAACGATACGCTTTTTCCTGTTGAAATGAATAATTTTTATTAAAATATTTCCTCTTCTCTTTCAAAAGCAAACATTTATCCATATAAATAAGAAAGAACGAAGTCATTGTTGAAACACATTCAGCAAAATGTTTGACCACTCGTTAATAAAAGGGATAGATTTTACAGTTAACAGTTAATAATAGCATTGTTTTAAATATTAACAAAATTAATAATATATGCTAATCATTTTTGATTAACATATTAAATATTAATTAGTCAATTGGTTTTATAAAACTGTTCGTTTTAAATAAATATTATCGGGACAATGAAATTGTTTTGTGATGTGAGCGTATTGATATATCCTTTTTAAAACTGAAATTGCCTTTTCTTGAAGATAGGATTTAAAAAATTGAATAGCTACAGGAGGAAGCAAATTTAGTTTTGCCCGGAGATAATTAAAATTATTTCCATTGTTTACGAGATAGCCTATAGTAATTCGTTCTCTCGACTTCCTCCTTCTAAATTGGCGCTTTCCCCTTTTTCCTATTCTCGTTGCCGTCCATTCACCACCGACAAGAACCAAGAAGAGACAATGCTATCAGAACAAATGACACGTGATGGTGAAATATGGTGTATTTTTCACAAGTGACATTAAATCAAACTGGCCGCAGGATCATTTCAACGTGACCTACTAAAGTTATTTTCTACCGACGTTTACGACCCTACTTTATCATCCCTCATATAATGTATTTCTGGGATATGACACGGTTTCATATCACGTTCTTTCCTTTCTCATTTGCTGGAGGAAGCACAAATGATACTTTTTGATACTCTTTGTCATAAAAGGTTCGGACGTATATCGTTCGAAATATAGTTCCATTTTTTCCATTTTTAGAATGTGTTAAATAAAGATTGCAGACGTGAAAAATGACGACTATACGCATTGCTATAAATCCGACCAACTTATGACCAATATTTGGCCAGAAAATATGTCTCGTTCACAATTTATTAAATTTTCAAAATTTTATAGATTAATTATGTTACGGAAAATTAGCGGATATCTTATATCTTGAGAATGCCTTATTGAAAAGTAAAATAATGTTTAATGTCAGAGGTATACAGGGCAAAGAAACAGTGAAGTTACGGCCTTATGCGTGTTTTCTTTCTTTTTGTGGTCTATCACGCGTATTTGGTTTTAAAATACAGCCATTTGGTACTATCCTCATGTCGTTAATCATCACACATTTAAGTCATCAAATACACGAAAATATAAATATGTTAATATATGATAGATGAACGCATCCGAAGACCTAACAGGCGACCACGGCCGACGGGATTTTGAAAGGACCATTTCCATTAATCATCAAAGCAGTTGTTATCAGACAAATCATCACAATCATCACACTAGGAGCCAAGCGAGAGCTCTCCGGTGAAGCATTAGGCTGAATAATTTTCGATGATGATAGAGCCCTGTGTTGAAGTTACACAGACAAAACCAAATGGTGAGCTTCCAGCCGGATCTTGGGAACGCGGAACTACGAAAACCTAGAAGAACTAGACGGAGCCGTATGTCCGACGTCTTTAGTAGTCCATATTCTTGTGACACACTATCCCATCGTCACCCGATACAGGCAAAGAAGTCTTGTCAGATCTACACGCCCAGGGTACTCAATCTTTCTCAGGTGCCCCTTCCTTTCACGCTAATAAATGTCATTAATTCAATGCCACACTGACTCATGACTAACCAAACGCAACCATGACCTCATAAGTTTGAACTGTTGTCTTTTAGGGATCCAAAGTGCCCATAGTTCGAGCGTTCAGAGCTCCCAGGTGTATAATTCGGGATGTCGTGGATAGAACACTAATTTTTCATCTGAACCAAACTTTACATAAAAGTTATGAATTAATGTAAATAATCCATTTGGTTAACTGGGAGACACATACAGATTACTATAGGGAGTGATGATACAGGTGAATTTCTTTTGAACCAATTCTGCTATTAAAAAACAGATCAACAATTGAAAAAGTTATGGCAAAAAGAAACCGGCATGTTAATTTCGATGAGCAGCTAAATATTTCCCCACGTGTTAGCGAAAATTCGAATTCGTATTTATATATAATGTAAGATCAAAGTAAATATATCAGGTGTCTGTTTTAAAGAAATTTTTTAATCATATTTTTTATGTGAGATGTATTTTGGGCTAAAACGATTTTGGTTTTGGTGGAGTACATGGCAAGGATGATGAGGTTGAAGTATACACTGAATACAAAACAAAAAGTTGGTGTTGAACTGGGAAGTCCGGGTGGATCGAAGTCAAGATAGCTCAAAGTGGTAGAGCAGCGGCGTATTTAGCCGAAGATCGTGGGTTCAAATCCTGCTCGTCACCCAGACTTTTTATCTCAAATAAAACCCTTAATTAATTGAACGATATTAATTGGTCTTGTGGACCGCGAAAATAGAAACCGAACGTAAACTATATGTGTTATCGTTACATTAATTATAACGTACTTACGTTAATTTAAACGAGATCAGACATTCACGATTTTTAATTTAAAAAATTATTTAAATTTGATGGTTTGAAAGAAAATTCCTCAAATAATTTATTAATATTTAAGTACCAATTTTTTACCCTAGTTTTTTTTTATTGCAATATTACGAGTAAAATTAGGTAATAAATTGTTGGTTAAATTCATCATATCACCTATTTATTTTCAGAGTTTTTCCTAAATTTTCTTTCAAACCATCAAATTTAAAAAATGCTGATCTTTATGCAGAGAAAGGTTGCTCGATGTGTCCCTCATATTAGAGGCATGTCATGCCTTTGCCCATACAGAGAGCATGTAGGCATGCCGCCGGTTGAAAGAAATGTTATCGAGCACGGTAGCTAGTTGAGAGTCCACTGTTCTGCTTTTTAGTGGAAATAGTTTTTTTTTTATTGTATATAATATTTCTTATGTGTTGTGTCTGTATGTTTTGTCTAAGTACATGCATTTATTAGCGTGAATTGCGAAGAGTGAAAGTAACGTCATCATCGCCCTTCGAACGATGAAAGCGAGTGAGTGTGTCTTCGAGATCGATGGCGGAATATTTATAAAAGTACCCCATCCACACCAATGTAGTTTAGTTTAAGTGTAGGTCGGTGGAGGAATATCAAATACTCTACCGACCAAACGGGATGAGTGTACTGTAAGAATGTATTTAATTGTATGAATGTATTTATTTGTACGAATGTACTGTTTGAACGGGTATAGAATGTAGAATATAGACTAGAACCTAAATCCTAGAACCTAGATTTCAGAAGCCCCCACAAAAAAATGGATTTGGAGGAAAAAAACGCATGAATTTTTGATCTTCTTAATTTGGTTTACTTCAAAATAAATATTTTGTAATTAATATAACTATATAAATACCTATAGTTAGAACTAATCAACAAAATAGGTGTGCCCGATTTTTTGTTTCTTTGAGTATATAGTGTGTCCTTTTTAAATGGTCCGGCTGAATTTATCTTGAACCAATGACGCTATCGAAAACCAAATTACTGATTCAATACTTTCAGTTTAGTTTCAAATGTTTACATTTTTTGAGAAAACTTATACAGGAACTCAGGCTCAGGTTAATTTAAAAATTTCTCCTAAGAACGTATAAATTTAAAAATGCTTGTAGCCGTGAGGTTTCAAACAGCGTGCTATGCGCATTACGTTGCCTATATGCCTAAGCCTACTTTTGAAATACCTTCTAATTAAAAAAATGTGCTTGATCGTTCTTTTATCCTGGCATTACCGTCAATAGTAAATTAAAAAACCCGTCAAAGTATTCCCATAAGAGTGTCTTTTTGTTTTACCCCTTTAAAAGACCAAGAGGACTTACCTAAATCTTGTTAAGAAGGTCTTTATTTCATGGTCTTTAAGGATGATCAATAACGTAATGCCACATAACAGAACGACGCCATCTGGTCATTAATAATCTTTTCGAGCTAAATGAAGCGAATAATGCAAGGGGCACATTGCCGGCCCGCTGGTATATTTTCCCTTCCTCCGGCCTGACAGCTAATGACCCTTGAAGACAGGTAATTATTTTTAGTTTATTTCTCGCGAAGAATAGTTAGAAGAGTTCTCTCCTTTTGTTGTCCCAAATTCTGAAAAAACCCATAATACGTTACGGTTAAAAATAATTAAAAAAAGCACAATAAAACTTTTATTTTGTTAACAATTTGACTTAACTAACTTATTATTCTAATATTTTTTAAATTATACATCATTGAGTTAGTCTGATTGCTATTGAATTACAATTATTTGTTATTGTGAACTTATAAAATAATTCGAATATATGCCTTCATTTATAAACAAGCTCTACTCTAAAATAATTACTATGAAATATTTAATTAATAGTACATTCTGATTAGTATCAAGTTTTACACTATGTTGTTCATAAAATACTTAAGCCAATTATCGGTTATTAGTCTCGTATAACTGAATCTTTTTCATTTTGAACGCACATTATTAACAAATAACTAGTTTTAATTAAATCTTGAATTATATAAGCATAATATTAGAAAATGATTTAATTTAATTTCCAACCTTAACCATCTGTTAAGTGCGGTCGGGCTAATATATGCTCCACGGAAATCATAATTCAAATATAAAGTTCTGTGGCCTGGAAACGAACAAATTTATTGTGTGGTGTTTAGTGACCGTAAGCCAATGATTATTTGGAGATCGTGAGGTGCGGTCTGGTGTGATGTAAGTTTTAGAAAAGAATTTTCTTTGTTATGCCAACGTTTCGATCTTTATCGAGATCATCTTCAGGGGCTGGGATTTATAAACGTTGTTTAAATTGTACAAATAGATATAGGAAGTAGAAAAATGAATTTATACGACGACACCTCTAACAAATTTGAATATTAAACGTGTGTGTTGAAATTTGATTTAATTGGGTGTCAGGTAGGAAAGCGAAAAGTTGTTCAGTTTGAAGAGTTTTGTTATTGAGTCAGTGGCGTGTATGGGTTAAGCATGGTTAAGCAAGAAAACGCTCGATTATACCGAAAGGCGTCTGATAGAACAAAAAGCGAAAGAGATGAATATTAAAATGATTAAAACGATCATTACGAAACTCAGGACTGAAGATGGCGAAAGGTCGAAACATCGATTATGATGAAGGCTAAAATAGTTGTAAACGACCGAATTACATGTGATGGTAATAACAGGGAGAGCAGAAAAAAGAAAATATTCTAAAATGGAAAAAGCAGTACCAACATTTTAAACGGTAATGAGGAAAACGACGTAAAAATGGAATAAAAATAGGGAAAACCTAGAATAGGAAAACGTGAACAGAAGGAATATATAATAACCTTATAACTTTTAGCCAAAAGAAAAAACTTTGTACGTACTAAAATTTATATAGAACAGTATGTCGAGAAATATTAAATAATGTATGCTTATTTGCATATCTATAACCGGATTTATATTTATATGGGAAAAAGAGAGAAGCTTT
The DNA here is from genome assembly GCA_039619505.1 of Cimex hemipterus. Lineage (NCBI taxonomy): Eukaryota > Metazoa > Arthropoda > Insecta > Hemiptera > Cimicidae > Cimex > Cimex hemipterus. The sequence goes on along the minus strand of CM077114.1, from coordinate 3,433,590 downwards.
CCATAAAACATTAAATATATTCATAAGATGAAAAATATTGGATTGGCAGTTCAGCAGAAGGCGACACCAATAGGTAATAAACTAGACTTAGCTTCCCATTGCGGCCGTTGGTACTTTGGGTACTTTTCAGGCTAAAATACAAGACGGTGGAAAGAGGGAAGTTGGGGCCGGTGGTGTGTCACCCAGGGCAGATTTGTTCGCACTCACTCTCCATTCCGGTAGATGTGAGCCCAATCGAGTTCGAACCTCCCCCCCCCGCGACCGGTGAATTATAAATTTATTCGGCCCCACGGCTTTCTCGAAAAATTACCATAAATTTCGTCTTTTCCCCCTTTTCCTGGCAAAACTCGCGCAATTTAAAAGACAGAAAGTGAGTTCGGGGGTTCGGCTCGTTGAAATTATTCTGCTTCAACTTGTGCTAGCTGCCCGAACAAAACCGAACCCGGATCCACAGCAATAATTACACGAAATTCCTTTTGAAACCCCTGTAAAAATAATGTTAATTTGTAACTAAAACAAATACCATGTAAGATTTATTTTTATTTCTTTCTTTTTCGTTGAGCTCAATGATACTGGAGGTCTTTACTTTGTTAAACAAGTCTACCTGTTCCAGTTCAGTACAAATCCGATAAGACAAGACTAGATCAGATCAGACACGCCAGAGTATCCAGCTGACGTGAATACGCCATTAAATATTTTTAAACAAGGAATAAATTTGTTAGTTTCCTTTAGGCATTAATGAACTTTATCTGTGAATTTATTTACAAACAAACCTTATTTATATCCCTTATTTTATATTCTTTTTACATAATTTACGACTTTTTATATATTTGATCAAACGATAAAATAGAGACACAATTAGGAACGATACTTTTCTACGAATATATCATCTCATCATGACATACGAACAACTTTGACTGGGTTTTTAGATAAATTTAAAAATTTAGATCATATTGCACCAGATTGAATATATATATAT
>CM077114.1:3407491-3432211 GCA_039619505.1 Cimex hemipterus | reverse complement strand
AGAGATTGAGCTATTGCTTCTCGGAAGGCACCGGTTATTCGTGAATTTATGCCGTTTATGATAAGTTACAGGCAGGTGTCCAGAATCCCCGCCATGTTGTAGACAGTCCATATGGTACCTTGACCTAATCCGTGTAATCACCGATGTTGTGCTTTGCATCCAATTACTAAATCCAAATCAGTTCCCAATCTTACTCATACTTTCGACTTTACATGTCATCCACTGTTATTGGATTATTCGACTTTCCTCCATCGCCGTTTACACCTATTAATCACGTCTAAGGGGTGTCCATGAAGTATTAACAGCCCGCCATCGGTCCCTCACTTCGCATTCCTACTCTTGATAAATTCGAGAATAAAAACACGCAACCGAGTACTCGCTATCGTACGATTCTCATATCATGTCGCATTCCCACACGCTCTTTATATGGAGCCAATGGAGCTAGACACCCATCAATTAATCAGGACACATCGAGTAAAATTTCTCTTTTACATGTCACTCCAAGAGACAGCTATCGACAGGGCACTGACGCGCGACAGCTGATCCGGCAACCGTCGTCGGCTCTTTTTTTTTTTTTTTTAATTTACGAACTCTGGATCATGATATGGTCTTAAATAAAACAAATTTAGTTGCTACTGACAAGCTTTCAACCTATATTAAAGTGAATTTCAAGGCCTATATTAATTTCACATTATGAAAAACATATTTTCACCATTGATTTAGCAATGAGTATACGATGTAGAACTAAAAAGAAACCTTAAATAGGTATACAGATTGATCAATTTAAATTTTTACATGCGATCTTAAATTTCCTTAAAGACCGAGTCAGTTCCAACATTGTCTAGGACTGTGTTACAGTTGATCCTGAGTGTTCGTAAGTGAAAAAGTGGTCGATACTTCTAATGCAGAAAACTTTCTTTTAATGTTGGTTTTAATGTCTTTTTACAGTCAGAGGGCTAGATTGCGGTGGGTATTTCTGGAAGTCTTAGCTGCCTCGTCCGACTTTTCGTTACCCTCCAAATCTACGTGACCGTGACAGTCATACACCGTTGTTTCCTTCCAGATGTTCTAACTCACTTTTCCAGCAGGAGCACAGTGAGTTAGAACAATATTGGCAGTGTTCTAAATAAAATTTTCGATCAACTTTCTGCTCTAGTTCCTGTGGTCAATCAAAGTTTTTATTTTATTGAATTGATTGTTCATTTTATGTAAAGTCTTGATTGACTTTAAAAAGTTAGTGTCACGAGCGGGATATGTACCCACAACCTTCGGCTCAATACGCCGCTGCTCTAATCTGGCTAAAGCTACAGTGGTTTCCGAACGTCGTGGGTTCGAAACCCGATCGTGACACTAACGTTAACCACACGACCTTGCATAAAAAGAAAATTTAATTGAAAAAAGCAATTAAGTCATTTGGGATATAAAACATACATGGACACACCAATTCCTACACGCTCATTATATGTAGCCAAATTGCAGTGCATTCTTCAATTAGAAGGGACGCAAAGATAAACGTGTCAGATCAAAATTTAAAATACCATCTGAGTCCTTTAGAAAAAAAATTAATTTCAATAATTAAAAAAGGTACACGAATATGCCTTGTATATAAAATATAAGGTTTAATAGGGAGTTATTCAGAAATCGTGAGATGCGGTCTATGTAATGTAGGTTTCAGAAAAACATTTTCTTCATCTTACCAACGTTTCGATCTTTATTGACATCATCTTCAGGGTCTGGGAATTACAAACGTTGTTTTCATTTAATAAGTACATTTAGGATGTAGAAAAGTGAATTTATACTATGCAAAATATTTTTTTTCTATTCAATCAAAGTATTTCTACTCACTCAAAGTGTTTGTCTTCAGTGTAATTGTGCCATTCTTGCGTGTTGAGAGTGCCAGTGAGATTTTGCTGTTGGATACGTTGGATATGCGTTGGATTTTGAAAGGGTGGGGAAGGATGTTCGAATAGGAAGGTAAAACAGACAAAATTATGACAAAAGAGATACCATTTCATTTACAAACATATCCCTCTCTTCCAATACTTATTTTTTAACTTTCGCTAGTAGATAATTCGAACTTTAGAATTAATAATTACTAAAATTAACAAATACACAATATTGAAGCCAAAAGCTTGAGACTAAGAAATAAAGTTTCAGGGAAAGAGATTAAAAATGCAAAAATATATATTTTTCTCAGATATTTTTTAATATACAGTTATAATATTGAAGGGCTATACTATTTATGCCGAATATAATAAATGAAAAAAAAATTGAAAAAAGAGGCATCCCGATTTTGGATTATTATTAGGATATAGAAAGGCGTGTTTACCGAAGCTTTCCCGACTTCTTATCCTGGGTAATGGAGTAAAAAACGAGAATGACGGATGCTAAAGACAAGGATGAATTGACGTCAATTTACCGATTCTGTCTAAGCGCTCAAATGACGTTGACGCCTAAACGCTTTTGTTATAAATTGATTAGTCACATAATTTAAATTTATTAACCCAAAGCACTCTGGATTTTACATGATTGGTTAAAAACCCGATCCGAGGACATGTTAACGCAAATATAAATTATATATAATGTATAAATTAAAAATAAATTTGTTATAAATAGTATCAAGTTAATTAAAGCAAAGCGGAATAAGAAAAGAGAGTTGATCTCTTGGGTCAATTTACGTTTGTAATTAACGTGGTACGGAATTGATTTTGCTTCTATATTTAATTAAAAGGTGAAGTAAAAAATTTAAAGGAGCCGAACACGAGCTGTGATTTGAAAGAAAACTACTTAGATAACGCGACCAGCCGTTTTCTCTTTACTTTTAATTTACATTTTAATTGGTTTTGATGTTTGGACGGTCCCAGTATCAATGTTGTCGAAATCAGCTTTCATGTTGATTTTCTATTCATCTATCTCGCCTGTTATAAATTCTTCGTCAATAGCAAGGCTTATAATTCGCAAACACGGTGGGGAGGAGTAGTTAATGTGAGAAATAGCAGGATTATTAATTTTTAATCAAGTCACATTTTATTAACCCAACTTTCATACAGACGTGTTATATTATGCTGCTATAAAATTTCATATTAATCCTGACAAGATACTGGCGATAATTTTAAATTGAATTTGATCATTTTACGCTTGTTTGAACTATTTTTGAAAATTCATATTCTAAGGTTATTATGTCCATCGCTGGGTGATAAAAAAAATTATGTTTATTTTGAAATCTGCTACGTCCCCACTGAGCCAATTTAATAACTATTAGCTTACTTAGCTTTGTTAAAGATATTGAAATATACCCACATTTGAAAACAGCTTAATTATGACTGACTGGTTTAGTTTCAGACCAAAGCTATATACCCCTGGCAGGATAGTAGTTTTTAATTTGATATATGTCTGACAGGCCTTGGACACGGTATAGTCCTTCCTACATAATAATAATAGTTCACTCCTTATTTTTTATCCAGACAATTACGAATTTCATTTCGCTTATTCCTTTCCCAACAGAGAGAATTTTTCCCTGTCTTTGTCAAGCCTGTGTCTTCGGACCCATCCTTTTCCGTGAATATTTTCACATCGCACTTCGCCCTAAGAAGACGGTACCTCTCTCTACTACACTTCTTGGAGGGTAGGTACAATAACGACCAGATTAGATCTATGTCTGTCTATCGATGTCTACTTACTTTAAAAGAAATTAAAATTAGTTACTGCGAATAGAGCGGCAATAGTTTTCAGCAAGAATTGTACAAAACGATCCAATTTGATGGTGTAACTGTACTCAGGTCTGAGTGGGTTAAATTGGAAGTGCGAGAGAAACATAAACTTATTTTTTCTCCCGATGAAAATGAACAAGGGCAAAACATCCTGGTAGGTCCAGTCTGTCGCCTATTAATAAATTCCTCTGTACTAGGTGTGGTCGAAGCTTTTGTATGCGATTCCTTCCTAGACTCACATACAGGACTGATGTCTTTAGGCTGTAGGTTAAGCAGATCAAGTGTGGCTTGCGACACACTCACTCCTATATACACGAAAATCAGAACTGCAAAATGCTACAAATGTGTTGATGTATGCCACAATACAACAATGATTCAAACTTTAAATATTTTCTGCAATGCTAGTAGTATAATCTGCTGCCAAAGGAGCAATTAATGCTTGGGCGATAGGTACATGAACAAAAGAATAAAGCATTCTCTCAAAAAACCTGAGCCTGATTGGTAGCGTTTTTAATACAATATCTTCCCCAAATTTATGTCCTTATTCCTTATGTACCAAGATGCATTGACCGCGTTACCTAAGATTTTATTTTGGAGTACATGTATCATTTTGATAATGGCATCGTTGAATACCATAAATCCATATAGAGGTTATGATTAACTAGTATAGTTTATCTATACTTTAAACCTATTTCTATCCTTTTTGTTTCTTCATGTATTCTATCCATCCCAGCTTGGCAACTAAAGTCATTCCTCCTATCCTGCATCGCTGTACGGTAAAGTAGTTCCATCGATTCTGAGCGTCGGAACATGGTCCACTTTTTTAACTTGATTTTCCATTTTTTGGTCCATTCATTTATCTTATTACAAGAATTTTGTAGGATTTTGGTTAAATGGGTGATAGTCGATCCTAATGTTAAATCGCTATGTCAGCTGCGAACGTTGCAATTTTTCTCCATTGATTTTTGGAAAATTACTGGTATATAACAAGTAAAGGAGTAGTCCTAATATGATACCATGTGGTAGTCCTGCTTTAATTTATTTTTGAATGTTGATCTTCTTGTTTGACTCTAAACAGTATGTCAGTTAGGTAGGTGCAAAAAAAATGGCTCACTTTGAAAATTTGATATTTTTATATATTTGTACTTTCAGTAATACTAAGAAGGATATTTTGTATGAGAACATAATTTGTTTCTCTCTCTCTCTCTCTCTCTCTCTCTCTATTTATTTATTTCTCTAAAAAAATACCTTTTTTTGTGCAATATAAAACATTTCAAAACATGCTCTTCTTGCTCTAGTCATACTCTAATCATCACAGCATACTCACAATTAAGCCTTGAACCACTTTTTGAGGTATTTAATCCCAAATCTCAACTAAAGTAATTCTCAGCCCGACTAATTTTGTAAAAGGGCTATTTCATAGTTTTACACAATGCCGAACTCGTCACAAAAGTGCTCAATGCCGTTCAAATCAGGGATACGTGCTGGCCTCCTTAGAGTGTAATTGCTAGAATTTACTTCATAACACTGGCGGTGACAGTTCGTTTTGTATTTTTGTATCTTGCATAAAACAACATTGCTCGCCAAAAAGAGACGCAAATGACACAACATTTCTCAGAAAAAGAACTTTGATAAATTCGTCATAAGCTGGTCCCTGGCTCATCTGGTTTTGACCCTGGTCTCCGAATACACCTTTCATTATCCTGGTACAGCTGAAAACCCGACTAGTGTCCTTTTAGGCAAATCTTAAACTCTTAAAGTGTAATGCTCATTTCTTCCATCGTCAACAAGAGCAATGGCGGTCAACATGCTCGCAGACTATGAAATTTTCGTACTCATTTTATTTTTTCACACCAACACCAAAGTATAAAGGATATTTTTAAAGGATTAATTTCACTTTTTAATTATTTACGTTGTAGAGGTTTTAAATGTAATTAAGAAATAAGCGGTTTTGTCTCACAATCCGTGACATAAACATAATTTTCTTCTAAACGAAATTATTAAATTGTCAAACTAAAAAATAATTTATTTTTGGAGCAGTGTATTTTACTGATTGGTTTGTTCAATGGTCAGATATATTCATGTTTAACAGTCAACTTTAGTACCGCACCACTGTTTCCGGTTCATAGTAAAGTCTGTTTGTTCTTTTCTTCAAATACTGTTTTATATTCGTAAAGGGAAAAATGCCAGTGGAGCTCGCCGAAAATTCTGCTCGGTAAATTATGCTGAAGATGCGGGTGTGCCAGAACGTGGTCTGCCAAGTTAAGAGAAAAAGATTTTTCCCCTAGAAAACAAGGAATAAGGTGAGAAAACAGAGAAACTATCTTACAACGTTATAAGCGAAAATTCGAAAGTTGATGCTTTGGTATATTGAAATATTTCTAAATATTAAAGTCTAATTATTTCTACTGTGTTTTAATTTATATAGATTTCACACTGAAATTGAATATATCTCATTTTTTCCTTTTCAAAGTATGATCGAGTATTACTGTTTTTCAAAAGATAAGTGAAAGTAAATGAGAGATGATTGACTTTTTATTACAATATTTTATCACATCTTGTACATTGACAGAAGGATAATATTATTTAAACGGGCCAAATGGATTTTTTTATAAACTGCTTTGTTGAGAATATGAAGCTACTTGCTTTTAGACGAAAAGCCAAATTTTCCAATTTCAGTTAAATTCTAATGTTAATCGTGGCTCACGTAGTTCGCAGAATTGAAAATTCGTTTACTTACATCGCGTAAAGTATTGCCATCACGGTCATACCTCGCAGTGCCCTCACGTACCACATTCTCATCTACGGATATTAATTAAACTTGGCAGGCCAGCTCCGGCTTCCCCTTGGGTGATATACTTCTTCGCCAACTCTATTATCTCCCCTGTAACTCTCGACATCCCAAAGGGCTCACTCAGAATCTAAAGTCCGATCCTATCATCAGCCCGGTGCTTGAATTGGTCAAACATTGTATTTTTAGTAAAAACTCGGAGATCACGGATGAAGCCTTGAGGGTAAACAATAACAAAAATTGTTTTCGGACGGACCACTGATCACCCAATTTTTTATTGTTTAACTGATATTACGACGATATTGTATTTTTACTCAATATGAACATGGAGTGAACTTTTTAACCCGCGTTCATACACAATTAACGAATATATTCAGGATGTATAATCTACTAGGTTGCTTGTTGCGATTGACCAAATAACCTCTTTCAATTAATTAATTTTATGTAAGGTATTGGTTGAGATAAAAACAGTCAGCGTTATGAGCTGGATTCGAACCCACCATCTTCGGCTAGATCTCTACTGTTGGAGCTGTCATGACTCACTCGACCGCTATCTTCCCATCTCAAGGAGGCAAAAAGGAAAGAAAATTCTAAAAGAGGGTTGAGATGAGAAGTTGGTGTCCGAGTGGATCGACGGCACGAGAGCTCAAGTGGTTAGAACATCGGCGTATTTAGCCGAAGGTCGTCGGTTCGAATCCCATTTGTAACTCAGACTTTTTATCTCAACCATTACCTTACCTGAATATTGATTAATTGATAGTATGTATAATGTTGCCATTGTACAGTAAGGATGGTCAAAGGGCAAGAAGCTTTTCATTTAAATATATGAAACATTTTCGGGGACTTGCACTTCTAATGAGGTTTTAAAGACATATTAACGCAAAACACAGAATAAGGCCCTCAGGTGGTAGTTTAATTATTTATCGTTCTCATCTGATACAATCCTGTTCGGACGGTTTCGATGTGAAAATGTTAATTGCCTTACCTTCGCCGGAACAGGATGTGTGGCTAGTAAATTTTGAAGGGGCGAGTTGTTTCTCAACTTAATTTTCACGCTCTGAAGACTTCGCCCTCCTTCACGAGAGCTGTGAATTCCCTCTAATGAAAAATTGTTAAACCCGAGAGGTCTTAACACGACAATCTCGACGTGTTGAAAGGCCTTTTTGAAATATGGCGATGGATTATCTATCCTTTCAAACTTGTAGTAAAATATATCGTTTCAGCCGTAATATATACACAGCTATAACTCATGTTTTTAAAAACAATTTTGTATCTTTTTGTGACAAACCATTTATATATAAACAAATGAAAATGCCAAATAAAATTACCGCTCTTTCTAATCGATTTCTAAAATGTTTATCCTAGGTTCAGACAATTCTCTCTCGATTCTCAATATCAAATGACAGTTGAGTTATTGATTTCAGTATCCTATTTTCATATTTAGAACAGCAGAGGTACACTTTCTGGAGAAGCCTGTTATCACAGTTAAAATATAATTATTTGTTACAACGCGATCAGAAATATGATAAATAATAAATTTAAAAAACCCTCACGAGGTCACCAAGTTTAATGAAACAGATTTTGATAATATAGGTCAAGAAATTTTGCTTGACAATGAACCCAGAGGAAAGAAGAAAATATATTTTAGCAAATTGAACTACCTTAAAAAAATATATTTCAGCTGATAGATCGTATATTAAACACGATAATATTAAATTAATATAAATTATTCAGATATCGCGAGATGCGGTCTGGTGTGATGTAGGTATCAGAAAAACATTTTCTTTATCGTGCCAACGTTTCGATCTTTTATTGAGATCATCTTCAGGGCCTGGGATTTACAAACATAGTTTACATTTAGAAAACACATATAGAATTTGGAAAAATGAATTTATACAATGCAAAAATTATATTTTATATTCCATCAAAGTATTTCTACTCACTCAAAGTGTTTGTCTTCTGTGTAATTGTGCCATGTCGCGTTGAGGGTGCCAGTGAGATTTCAATGTTTCATGTTTATATATGTTCCCTGAAGATGATCTCAATGAAAGATCGAAACGTTGGCACGATAAAGAAAATGTTTTTTTGATACCTACATCACACCAGACCGCATCTCACGATATCTGAATAATTATCCGTTAACGGTCACTAATCTCCACACATTAATATACTTGACAACTTATAAAACAAAAAACTGTTTACAAAAAAGAAGGTCCGGTCCAAAAGACATTTTTCTGTTAAAGAAAACAAACGGAATTTATTATGTATCATCCCCGTCCCGAGGAATTTCGAGTACACTGGAGGATTCAGTGTTACCAGACTTCTATGTTTGTGACGCATGTTGTCGTTATGTTAATTTATTAGAACGAAAGGAAAGGGTTTGTCTCCCGGGAGGAATATAGCGTACTTTGGGACGAGTGTGTATCGAAAAAGTAACTTATTAGCGAGAATGGATCGGTGGGTTGAACGTCGGAATATCGAATACTCCGAGGGATCTTTACAGTGTCCATATTTCTATGTTTCTATCGAGTGTTGGAATTATATTAATTTACTGGAATTACTGGAAGTTATTGAAGTTGAAGGAAGCGGTTGTTTTAAACCCCCCTACACGAATATCGAGTTTTCTGGATGAGTCCGTGACGTCTGGAGAGTAAAAGTAACATATTAGCGAGAATGGAATGGGTTCAACCTTGTCCCGAGGAACTGTTCACTGGGGGAATAAATGTCACCTGGCGTCTTTGTTTGTGCCGGATATTACGTTTATGTTCATTTATTTGATTGAATGTAATTTATCAGCGTGAAAGGAAAGGGTTTGTCCCCCCTCCTGGAATATCATATACTCTAGGATGAGCGTGGCGCGAAAAAGTAACTTATTAGCGAGTAGAGAGAATGGAGAGGGTTTAACCTTTTCTCAAAGAATATCGAGACTGAGTTAAGTGAATGATTTCTCCGAGTGTATCAAGTGTGATAACATAACATATCTTACGGCTAACTTTTAACATGATTTAAAAAAATAAATTATCGCTTTAAATAGTATTATTATTGGAATCAGGAGCTACCGACGTTTTACAACTTATCTGAATATTGGAATCGGACTAGTACTTCTAGAAGTAATACAATTAATATTGAACAATCGCCAACTAAATGCCTCTACGAGCCGCAGACGATGATATTGATTGTCCTTTGGGCCTAGACGAGCGAATACTGTTTGTTAAATTTTCTCTTGAGGTCGGCCTGGTGATACACCTGTAATTCGGCATTTTACGATCGTCTTTGTTTGTCTAGCCTTAGCAAATCGTAGCGGTGAGATTTGCGATTTATATCTATCCGGTTCTTTATCAAACAAAAAATTTCATGAAAATTTTAATAAATCGTGATCTAATCCGTCAAGGCACAAGACAACCATGATGGGCAAACAATCTAAGGAGGCCAAACGACTGACTTCAGCTTACTCCATCCTTTCAAAATTAGCGCAATTTTTTTTTTAACTTTCCGGTGAAAATGTTGATCCGGGTTACAGGATAGATACACATGGGATCTTCATGTCGTCCCTCTAGTGTTTATTCACACAACTTTGCATATATTCAAATACTACATCAAACGAACGAATACAATACGAGACCGGGCCGACATGCAGAAAAAGAGTAATTAACCCTTAATAACACATAAACACTGTGGAATAAAAGGCTTGATCCCTTCCGTCCTTTCATTTCCCCCTGACTTTTACAAAACTACAAAAAGGACAAACGGACTGGTGAAAAAATTGTCCAAGCTTAAAAGCTCAAACGGACCATAAGAACCGATCATGATCAAACTGAATATTTTCGAAATATAAAAATATATTTTAAATAAAGAACAAATATACATTATTATCAGGCCAGTAGGGAATTTTTTTAATCTGATTTCTTTTAAAGCGCAATCGGATGATATTTTTCTCAAGTATGTCTTGAAAAAATGTAATTCAGGAGAATCAAAAGGATTTAGATTAATTTTGTAACTTTATTTCTCGAACAGAACATTTCTGTTTACGTTCTTTACGTTTTACACGATCAACAATAAAAGTTAAATATTGCCATAAGTATTTGAACAATAAACGTAAAGTTTAAATAAATCAAGAATGAATTAAATTATATAGAAAACACTTCGGTTAAGTGTTGGGATAACTTGATATTTTAAACATGATTTTTTTCGTTTTTACAATATCTAATTATTCAGATTTCAATAGAAACCCATTTTAAGCAATTTTCTTTGCGAATATATTTGTAATAATAATAATAAAGTCAAAAATTTACACAATTTTTACACACACATACACACACACACACACACACACATATATATATATATATATATATGTATATATATAACATTAAACGAAGATTCTGCCACTAGCCTATTCAGACACTTATAAAGGCCTTTATTTTTCAAAAAACTGTTACCCTAAGAGCCAAACAAACTCGTAACTATACACGTTCGTAAGAAATTTTAATCGTAATTCACCAGTTTTTCGTCGTCCGCTTGAGCAATTAATATATTTCAATTAATTAAGGTTTTTAGTTTAAATAAAAAAGTCAGTGTGACGAGTAGGATTGGAACCCACGACCTTCGGCTAGATACGACGCATCTCTACCGCTTGACCTATCGTTACCTCTATCCACTCGAATACCAACTTCCCATCTCAACCCCACCTTTTTAATTTTCCCTCTTTTTTGCTCCGTGACACTGACTTTTTTATCTCAACTGAAAGCCTTAATTGATTGAAAGTTAATCACGATCATTTTAAAAATGGCTAAGGAATCAGTTAATTTGTAGAATCCTCGTTTTTCAGCCGGATTAATTAAACTCTCTCCACTGTAAATATTTCTATACATTTAATTTTTTAAATAGTTAATACAAAAATGAATAGGCAATTCTGGACAGCAATAATTTAGTCTGGTCTCAGAGTAGGTCTCTCTCTCTCTCTAATAGTAATAATTTATTCACTTTTAAAATGTCCATAAGACAAAAAAAACAATGAATAATTATAATAAATAAATAATGAATAATAAGAAATGAATTATTTTTAGATTGTATTATTTTAACATAGAAAAGCTTTCAGGTCAGATTGCTAAATTGTGGAATATGTATGTCCTCCTTTTCTTTTAATTTCCAAATTGAACTTAAAAAGCCCTTCTTTTCTGGCTGGATTACAGTTCAGCCGTACTAAATGCTTTCTCGTTTTGGTTATTTAGCAATCTTTTATGTACGGTTTCTTCTCGAAGATAATAAGAAATAAAGTATAAAACATTCTGTCACTGCACTAATATTTCTCAGCTCTGAAACGGAAATTGAAGAATTACGGGTTTCTTCTACGAGTTTTCCATCATTACATTTAGATTTATATCTAAACCGGGTAGTATAAGATGTGCGATGATAGCTTCGTGGGGAAAACTATATCTCCTGCTTGAGACCATTGTATAACTAACCACATTTTGTGTCTATAGAATCACAACAGTTGAATCTCTTGTATAATTTTTTATGTAATAAAAAAATAATAATAAAAATTATTAAAAAACCCTTCACAGTTGGTCAGTTGGTTAGCTTATTATTCTTCTTCAGGCGTTGGGAGTGTTTAAGGCGTCAGACTCTCGGCTAGTAGACCCCGCGGTCGTGAGTTCAATCCCAACCGTCGCGTCTGGAATTTTTTCTAATTCCTAAGGGGATCGGTGGCCGCAATTAAAAGAAATTGACACGGCACTCATCAATGGAAAACATCAACTCCCTTCAAAAATGAGTTTCTTCGATGGAACAACCCTGGTACAACGGGGGCTCAAGTTCACGTTATGTTGTCCCCCAAAAATATGGAGCCAGGGAATAGTACAATAAGCTGAACAGCTGCAGTGCTCAGGAGGGAACTCCCTCCAGTCCCTGGTAGCCTTGTATCCATCCATCTTCAGACGCTCATTTAGCCTGCAGTGTCCTGTTGAACTACCTATCAGTACTTGAAGTATCTTCCTGCTTCCTTTAATGGATCTACATAATTATTGCATTGTTTGCGTCAGTGAGTGAATTTCACTGTTTCCTCATTTTAATTTTAATTTTTAAACTAAGATACACATTGATAGTACGATTCCCTAGCCACAGAAAAACTCAGAACTGTCATCGGTATAGCAGGCCCCTTCCTTGCAAGTACCTCCCGGGACCTAGAAGCTAACTTTAAGTTTCAAACTTATTTGTTTAGTTCTGTTTAACAATTTAGTATTATCTCTAATAATGATATTTGAGCTTAGTACTTTGATATACGTTATTATGGCTATATTCTTGTTTTCATACATTTCATTTAAATTGAACTGCGTATGTTTTTTATTTGCTTAGGTTTCAGGCTGTAAGATATTGGGTTTTTCTTGGTTCTGGGTGTTTGGTTCCAGGAATAAAAACTTCTGCCACTACCTTCTATTTACCTTCCATATGGGTCAGCACATGGTCCTTTTCGGACATATGGCCCTTTTGTAATTTTTTTGGTACAGAAATCCTCTTTGATTAAAGCCTGTTCGTGTCATGTCTTGAATCCATGAATATCGAATCATTAGAATATCCCCGTAGGGTTCACAACAGCCGAGTTTGTATCAACCCGCCGGTGTTTGTGAAAAATAGCCCATTTGTAAGTATGCTTGGTTCGAACGCAATGCCTCTGGATTCGAACCCGGGAACTTTACCTTACAGTGATGAGCGCCGGGTCCACGCCTAAACCGTTGCGGCCATCAACGACCCTTTAATTTTATTACTGGTTTTTATTATTCATTTATAAACATTGGTGATATTATATTTTAAAAAATCTATTATTTTAATATTTTCTTTTTTATATAAAATCAATTTATTTCGAACAAATTCCTATAACCATTCTTCAACTGACGATGTTTCGGCCAACATTGTATGTATTTTATGCTGGGCATTTCATTCTAAGCCAAAATGTCGTGATTGAATGAAAATGCATTAAAAAATCCAATGCATCGCTTTTTCAAATTTGGGCGCACTTTCTGCCCATCTAAATGGTTGAAGTTAATTTTGTTTCAGTTATATTGTAATTTTTACTGGGATCGAACGCCCACTAAATTTTTAAACATAAAAAATTCTAAATCAAAGATAATGCAAATTAGCTAGCAAAACGTTTCAATAATCAATATTATTTATGAATTTTTTTAAACGTCCATTTTAATTATACAAATATTTAATAATACAATTATTTAAACTTAAAAGTAGAGCAGGTATCTGGCTGGTTTTTATGCAGGGTCGCTGGATTCGAACCCGGGACCTTTACCTTACAGTGATGAGCGCCGTGTCCACGCATATACCGTTGCGTATACGGACGCCCCTTTTGACTTTTATTATCTCTACATTTAAGTTTTATCGCTTTTGGAGTTTTGAGCGATACTAACATGATGTTAAACTTATCAGCTTGCTCATGCGTTTCTTTTGTAATAAAATTATATTTCTTGATATCTTTAGCGTATCTGTTAAATAAATATATTTATGCGCGGATTTTTTAAAATAAAATATAGAAGTTCTTATATTTATAAGGACAGACGGTTTAAAAATGGGTAGGACTGCTTATACTGAATATTTTGGTGTTAACTAATTATTTATAATTAAGAAAAGTTGGCCTTTTAACCTTTTACCCTGTTAAGTGATAAAAAGCTGGAAATTGATTTAAAAAAAAAAAAAGTAAGAGATTTTCCGCAAATATGACTCCCAGTTATGCAACAACGACACCGTTTAAAGGGGCACCATGGGAGTGATAGTATATTTGAAAAATGGGGCTGTTGAAAGGCGTAACTGTAAGACAGAAAGGAGGTAATTGCGCCCAGAATACAAATACCTGTTTAATTTCGTAAGCAGAGCCGGGGGTGCGGGGTGGGTTTTAATCCTCACCCCTTATGTTTGTATCTCTGCGGGTGGCTCTTTCACAAGATAATGTTTCTCCGGCTCCATTACAACGGCCGTTAACCCCGTCATTTTCCGAACATCCTCAAATGGAATTAGTCTCATAACACTAAGAGTCTGACTGAAAGAAAATTGCAATAGCCGCCAGCTAATAGCATAATGACTTACTGATATAGTGATCAAGACTTGTGATTGTCTTAGCTTTATTTTTATATATGTATGTCAAGATTAAAAAATTCTATTTATCAGCAATTTGCTTGAAGAGATGTAATAAATAAATACAGGGATTAGGTAATTTTTAAGAGTTAAATATTTCAATGTAGTCAATTAAGTTCATCCATGTAGATTGTTATGTCAAGTACGCATTTGTGCAAAGCAGGTTCATTAATCTGTGTTCAGGTGTTAAATTGTCCGGCCAGTTGAATGAGAGGGATATTGGGGTGTTCTGTTTCCATTAGATATTACGGATTCGTCTTATTGTTAAGATTAGGATATCATCAGGTTAATATGAATTGCGGATTTCACGGATTAGGGAATAAATTAAAGTAGCAGATTTTTTCCAAAATAAAGATAATAACGTGGGATCAGATCATCGATTGGTGGCTTTTATCAGATGGGAAAGTGAGATACTTCAACATGAATTTATGCACCATTTAAATGGAATGGTATTTTGGATGCAAAGGAGTGGAGCAAACTTACTACAGCTCATGCACGTACGCGTAGCTGAGCCTATTATTTTTCGCGGACTGTCTTCGATTCCAGGGTTTTGCTAATTAACAATAAATTACCGGCAAGCCTCGACACACATTCTTAGTTCTGTCCGGAGTTAGACCTAGGTATTGCCCGTCCGACACCGTTGGGCTATCAACAGCTAGGTCTTTTCAACCAGCAATGCAATTACTTTTCTGATCAAAGCCACTCTCATTCTTAAATAAATTCATGCCAATTTTATTGTCCGTTAAAATTGGACAGTACTTGATATTCCTTCACCAAGAGACACGTATTATACACCTAATAAAAAGAGGGAGATGAAGTATTAAACATTTCAACAATGTTTCTGTCACGCTAATAAATACAATCAAGTCTCAAGGAAAAGAAACACAAGATACTTATAAAGTACTGTAATCCGTAAAACAACCCAATCTCTCACACAATCGGAATAGGGGACCCGGATACTCGATGCCCTGCTTTAGAACAATAACTTATCGGCTGGAATTCCTGCATATGGAATCATGGACCATGTTTTCTTTTTCAGTCCCGGTAGGTCCGGGAGTCACATATTGACCTGCCCTTGATACATGACGGCTTTTCCAGGGCCCGCCGACATTCTCTTTGAATAATAGTTATTGTCATATTTTTATCTTCAGAAGCCCAGATCGCCTTTTTGTATATTGTCAAAATGTGGAGGCTTTGGTCATTTCATTCGCCTTTTATACTGTCGGCCTTCGCCCTCCAGCAAGAGGGCACTGAAGTAAGAACGATATTGCCAGGGGTTCGAAAATTTTTTTCATCAAATTTCTCAATGACTTCGGTCCACACGGTCACCAAATTCCCTTCTCAACCTATCTTTTAAATTTTACCTTCTTTTAGCCATTTTTCACATAGATTAAACGACGTTTGACAAATGGCGAAAATGAGGGAAAATGCAAAAGGTGAGCTTAAGATGGTAAGTTAGTGTTCGCATGTGTGAATCGAAGTCACGTTAGCTCAACTGGTAGAGCAGCGACATATTTAGCAGAAGGTCATGGGTTCGAATACCGCTTGTGTCACTGACTTTTTTATCTCAACTAAAACCCTTAAATAATTGAAATTTATTTTATATTCATTTTTTTTAGTTTTGTCTTTCGGGTGCGTTCTTAACAAAATAAACGCAGTGTTACGGAGACATATATAGACCCGATTTATATGTAATTTTGATTTTGACACAACATAAATTTAAAAATCAAAACATTATAAAAAGAATACAATTGAAGTTAATGTTAGAATTCATGAAATTAATAGAACATTATAAAATACACATTTTAATTGTATGGCTAAAAACGCTCACTTTAAAGTATTTATACATAAAATAAATCTAAAAATATATTACTATGCAATAAAAATTATAAGTATTCAGATATCGTGAGATGCGGTCTGGTGTGATGTAGGTCTCAGAAAAACATTATCTTTATCATGCCAACGTTTCGATCTTTTATTGAGATCATCTTCTGAGCTCAAAGTATTTGTGTTCTGTGGAATAAGAA
The DNA here is from genome assembly GCA_039619505.1 of Cimex hemipterus. Classification (NCBI taxonomy): domain Eukaryota; kingdom Metazoa; phylum Arthropoda; class Insecta; order Hemiptera; family Cimicidae; genus Cimex; species Cimex hemipterus. The sequence goes on along the minus strand of CM077114.1, from coordinate 3,415,547 downwards.
TTGGAATGTAATAAAAATAAAACTTCTCTTGCATGTCGTGTTGAGAATCCCCCCTGAGAGAGAAACATGTTTAAATTGTTTTTTGCGTTGGTGTCATAAAATTATATGTGGCGTTAATGTTTTCTTCTGTACTTTTTTTGTTGGGTCTTTTTTCAATTTTTTTAAGCTAATGCTCGCATGCTATACGGAGGTATGCTCGTGTTGTTCAACACCTTCGTAATGGGACTTTTTAGTCCGAAAAGTTTAGCTAGTAAAGTTACGTTCCTCCTCGAGTGAATGTAAACGTGGAAAACGTGAGCTGTGTTTTGTTGTAGTTAGTTTTGTTTTCGGACTGTCATTTCTTTATTGTATCAGTCTTACAATAGCTTTTTCCAATCCGTATTTGTAATTTTTTTCAGTTCAAACTGTTGTAAACTGTTACGTTTATAAATACTGTACGATGTTTAATGACAGTTAGCTATTTATTATTTGGAGATCGTAAGATGCGGTCTGGTGTGGCGTAGGTTTTAGAAAAACATTTTGTTTATCACCCAACGTTTCGGCCTTTACTACGATCATCGTCAGGGTTCAATGAAGATCGAAACGTTGGCACGATAAAGAAAATGTTTTTCTCAAACCTACATCACACCGGACCGCATCTCACGATATCTGAATAATTATCGATTAACAGTCACTAATCTCTACATAAATTTTCTTTAAAGATTAGTAATACTATATTAATATTACATTTTTCATATTACTTGCAAAATATTTAAATTTAAACAGAACCTGAACGTTCCTTGTCATGAATTTACCTAAATATTGAAACATCAGTTTCATCCCTCTCATCTGACAAAGTGTTCCATTTTCATTAATACCATCAAGAATTTAAGATGATATATTTGTTTGAAGAATCGCATATAAAATTTAGAAACAATTCCAAACCCCGTCGCGAAATGATTTTCGGTGAGCAGGTGAAGCGAAATCGTTTCCACCAAATCCCTCTGTCCAGCCATTGTCCAGAACATCTGGGGTTGCCATAGAGAATCCTTGCCCATCACTCCGATAGGGTCCGATCGTTTTCTTTTTGCAGACAAAAAAAAAATCCGCATTTCTTTTAGAACATTTTGAACACATGGATTAAACACAATCGGGGAGATTTCCTAAGGGAAAATAGACGTAATTTATTTTTAAGTTATCACGCCCTGTTTGATAATCCAATTCCGTCACGTTGATTTTGTTTTTAAAATAAGAATTATGATAGTTAACAATTTTTTTCTTTAATAGTCTGTATTTCTGGGCAGTTTGATAGTTTAACTTGAAGGGCTGATTAAACTTTACAGTTTAGACAATTTACCTTAACAACACGGATTTTTAATTGTTTTAAATTATAAATTATTCCTGACTAGAGACGGACTTTTTTAAAAAACTAAATTGAATATTACATATTTTAAATTCTCTTCTGGCTTAGAATCTGTTTAATTTATATAAAGAATGGAGACCAAATTTGCATCTGAAATTGCTAAGAGTTTTCGAATATTATGATATCTTAACTGTCCACTACGTGAAAAATATACCAAATCCTGCTCAAAATATGTTCCTTTATTCATTGAATTTATACATTGATTAAAATTATTAGTGAGAGAAAACATTGCGTCTAGTTCTACAGTTTTTATGTACATTCCTTGTATGTTGGTTTTGTGAGGCATAAATCGCGATTCTCGATTTGAAAATGAATAGTTAATAATGAAGTTTCTATAGATACTGTGTTAATTTGTCAATGGGGTGGATTGTGTTAGTCCGTTTCAGAGAGGCTTAGGCTCTGCGGTCGGCTGTCCCGAAACCGCGTAATTAGAAATCGCCAAACCATTTGTGCTATAATAAATTAGACATGGGATGTCGCTTATCTGCCACAATCTAACTATCCGTTCATCGATCGGTATTTCTTCTTAAAATTCAGACGAATAGTTATATTATAAGGTACGAACTAAAAATTTAAACTGAAACATTCAATTAATTACTGTGTTAAATGTGCTGAATTTTTTGTTGTTGAAGACAGTTTAGATGATTAGTAAGAAGGAAAAACAAGAGTATTAATTAATATTCTTCTTCGCTGTAATCTGAAAACAAGCCACGGCTTTTCATTCACAGTTATTTCTTTGTTTATTGAACAATAAAACCAATCGTAAAAACATAATATGCCAAACATTTTTTTTGCGCAAAATATAATTTAGGAAAAAGATTGCTTTGCATTTGAGCCCGAAAGCTGGGAATTTCAATTATACTCCTCACTGTTTGATATTTGGATATAAATGGTTATCCCCAGGAGAATTAAAAAAAAAAGAACAAACTAGCAGATGTCTCAAGTGGTTATTGATAGCAATCACAGAGTTATGAAAAATATACGTGAATACACAGGGTGTATCAACTTTTACAATCCACTAATATAATTCGGCAACGATTAACTTAAAAAATCCACTAATTTTCCTGTACCGATTGACCAAATAATATATTTCAATTAGTTAATATTTATTTGTGAGGTATTGGTTGAGTTAAAAAAGTGTAGATTAAATAATTTAGGAAAAAAAATGGAATTTTCATTGAAAATAAAAAAGATAGTTGCTGGATGAGAAAATTATGTTAAATTTATTACCACCACGCGATTCCTAGCCAAAATTAACTTCGGGGTTTGTATAAGACCATTTTTTGTTAAATTTAATCGTTCCAGAATTACATTGGTGGACTATAGAAGCTTTACTCGTATGAAAAATATAATTTATTTCGACAAACAACAAACAATAAACATCTACCATAGATTCTTTATTATTTACGTGGTAAAAACCTGAGAAGCTCTTTTTCGTACGGTGAAGATGCCACGATCCACATGGTCTTAATCCGAAGGAAGGACCTCTTGGGTTCGCGGAGGAGATGAAATTTCTTGGAAGAAAATTCCACGAGAGAGTGAGATTACGTTCACAAATAAGTGTAAAATGTTCATCGACCTCCTAAGATATTTAGTAACCTATAAATGGGGAGCATCGAGAGAAAAGATCATTCTGATAACGTTACAAATCGTTGCCGTGTCAAAAACGATTTTATCGATATCCTTTGTTTTGGCAGGAAGAATGCACTTCAAACGCAGCACGACACCGCTCAACAGTATGTATTCCTACCCCCTACTTGTAAAAAAAGTCAGGAGGATCACAATACCAGACACAAAGTACAGTGAAAACTGTGGAACTCGTGAGGACTCGGACGAAACCTTTGACATAAAGGCAACGTAAATACTTTTGGCTGGGGGAGTAACCCTCAATAGAGTTGGGGAGGAATATCCTCCTGAAACCCCACCATGCACAATCCCATTATTTCTAGTCCTATGGTTTATTGCAAAATAGTAAAAGTCACCCTCTCAAATATATTGTACAACAATAACTCCACTTCCTAATGGGGCTATGCCGGGCCCAACGATGAGATGTCAACGGAGGTCACGACTTGAATGGGGAATGAGGTAGAAACTCTGTCACTTCCGCCGTCATCAAGTGTACACACGCTGGACTGAATGTCATATCCGTATCTAAGCGTGATAAATGGCTGAGGAAAAGAGCATCAATCAGACACATTAATCAGCAAAATATACGAGCATCGGAAACATCTGATGTCAAGTGAGGAAAGGTCGTTCCAGCATGGGTTCCCGGATACATTGGTATAACCAGTTACGAAAAAAGCAAATTAAGCAGTGAGGTTACTCACCATAAGACCCCACGACCCAACTCACTCTTTACTTCCAACGGATTTACAAAGATGTATAAGTCACACCAAGATCACATACTCGCTACAAAACCAAAGAATGGAATACGAAATCCCGATTGAGTCTTCGCGACCTTGAGGCCCGATAATAGACACAGAACGCTAGTATAATATTTCAGTACGTTGAGTTGAGTACGTTTAATCGGGTATACATCTGATACCTTTATTTGTGAGATGTGTGGTATTTTTTGGAACAAATGTATTTATTTGCGTGAATAGAGCGGCTCAGTAACCCCGAAGGATATCAAGTACTTTGGTGAAGTGTAAATAAATGTGTTCGTGCAATTTATTGTGTGTATTTTGTCACTTTGGAATTGTGATTGCTCTTTAGTCTTGTGTCCAGCACGAGTCTTGATTTTCTAGTTTTGCAAACGGGCTTTAAACCGAAGAATAAAGTTTATTCTCTTCTTCTTCATCTGAGGGCCTTATTCTTCGTTTTATATATTTAAATGAAAAGCTTCTTGCCCCTTGACCATCCTTACTGCACAATGGTAACATACATACTATCAATTAATCAATATTCAGGAAAAGTGTGAGTTACGAATGGGATTCGAACCCACGAATTTCGGCTAAATACGCCGTTGCTCTACCACTTGAGCTATCGTGACTTCGATCCACTCGAACACCAACTTCCCGTATCTGCCTCACCTTTTGAATTTTTCCTCCTTTTTGCAATTTTGATTCAAAAGGTGGAGTTTATGTGGAAAGTTGGTACCGAGTGGATGAAAGTCAAGATAGGTCAAGTGGTAGAGGAGCGGCTTATTTAACCTAAGGCTGTGTGTTCGAATCCGGCTCGTGACACTGACTATTTTATCTCAATCAATACCTAACGTAAAGAGTTTTTTTTTCGAGGGTTCGCAACAGCAGAGGAGGTCAGGTACAAAGCAGGGCCGCTGGATTGGAACCCGGGACCTTTACCTTACAATGATTAGCGCCGTGTCAAAGACTGAACCTGGCGGCCATCGACGTCCCCTTAATAATTTCTTAACGCGATTCTGAGGCTTTATCCAAATTACCACAAAGAATATTGAATACTCTGTAGTGGATAGAATAATAACAAGGTTTTTTTTTGTGTATATGTATGTTATTTTATCGACAATTAACGTAGCCGTGAGGTTCAACAGTAGAATAAACAAAAGAGATAGTCGGTTACTAGTATATTGTTTAATATAATAATTTAACTCAAGAACCATGAAAACAAATTAGAAACATTAGAACGGCAGATGGCTCACGATGACCAAGTAGTTTGGTCGCAAAAAATGGTTCAATGAAAATAACCTTCAGAACAGTCTCGATTTTTAGTGATCTTAAAAGATCCATAAAATTTCATGTTTATTTTAAGTATCATCGGGTTTCAAGCTCACTTTAAGGATTGTAAAAATAACACGACAGGTTTAATTCAATATTACATGTATATTAAATATTATGAAAAAAAAGCCTGGTGTATCCGCCTGACTGCTCAAAGGATTATGTGGAATTTCAATTACTCTCTACACTGTTTGAACATAAATCGTCTCCCCCAAAAGTAACGGAGAAAAAAAAATCGGGAACAAGGCGACTAAAATAAAAATGTAATCGCGAACATTGAAAACAACAAAACATCGATGATAATAAAGTTTGTATTATTTAAACAGTTCCATTAATTACTGGTACAATGGTATTACGTCGATATTATTTATATCAACCATGTTGGTTTAACACAGTAATATCGCTGTTACTACTCACAGTAATTGAAAATTCGTTTCAAATAGAATTAGTTTAAATCCACTATCAACTTAGAAATTCACTATGTTTGAAACCATAAGTTTCAGTACTGTGAATAGATGTTCATAACTGCCAACCTTGTGAATTATTAATAATGTTTCAAAGTTGTGATTAAAGGGGTCAACTCTTCTAAATATTGACGAAGGGTTCAGGGCTAATTTATTTTTTTCCATATTAGCATTATCCCTGATTTGAAAATACAAAATTGTGCATGTATAATTAGGCCAAAACTATAACTCTTGTTACAACAAATATAACCCAATAGCAATTTTAACCCATTGTGATTTTAAATCTAATTTCATTATTTGTTTCGTGGTCAATTTGACCAATTAATATCTTTCAATTAATTAAGGTTTTCAGTTGACATAAAAAAGTCGGTGTCATTAGCGGGATTCGAACCCACGATCTTTGTCTTCACACGCCGCTGGTCTACCTCTTGACCTATCATGACTTCGATCCACTCGGAGACCAACTTCCCATCGCAACCTCACCTTTTGAATCTTCTCTTTTTTGTGTCATTCTTCATACGCTCGTGGCACTGACTTGTTTTTATCTCAACTAAAAACTTTAATTCGTTGTAATATAATAATTTGTCAAGCGGACCACGAAACTAGTGAAATTAATATTAATATTTCAAATTTCTGGGAATGGGGTAAACCTTTTGAAAAACTTGAAAATGAAACTAAAGCTTTTTTTTTTTTAATTGGCCTAATCCAACATTTTTTGTTACAAATAATTAGGACAAAAAGTATTAGTAAGCTTTCTAAACGAAAAATATAATATAATTTAAAAAAGTCGAACGTTCATATATACATCGACAAGGTGTGTTGTTATTTTTAAATCTGAGTTTTTCAACTCATTTAGAAGTCTGAAGTTGAAGGAATTTTTCACGAGCCTAGTTCCTGTCCCTCACTTTTGGCTAATTTTGCCGGATTTTGTTAATCTCTCTAAAAGGAAGAGCTGTGCGAAAGGATTTTTCATTAATCTCCATTTCCGCGCGATCGAATTCCTACGGGCGGCATTAATTAGTCGGCGTTTGAAAGGAAATGTCTTCCGTAAGGACAAAAGAGGGCCGCGAACGTGTTTCTGGAACGTTTAACCTGGTGAGCGTGCGATTTCGCTTAATTAAATTCCAACGTCAATCCAAACGGCATAAGTACATAGTTCCAGCCTTGCCGCCCGTATCCCATTCGGTTAATAACTCCCACACCACTCGGATTTTATACGATACCCGACCAAGCTCACCCGGTTTCCTATATCAGACGTTCATTATTCAAATACACCACAGCCCCATCCGCAGGGGACTCCGCATGTCAATATAACTGAATATTTAATAGAGGGTCACCGCCTCGCACACCTGCCGCATCAGCGATTCTTTATCCCGCAGTTTACACCACCTTGAAAAAGTGATTGAATGCTTCCATGGCTAGCTTGAATATTTTATAGATTCATAAAAATCAATATCAGGTAATGGGTTATGTTTAAGTAATTACCTACCCATTAGTTAGTGTGAAATTTAAATAAAACGAGAATTCTTTCAGATTAAAATTAATCGTGAAGCAACAACCAGTTTTTGATATATTATTACAATCTTCAGTTTCTAGTTGCATTATGTATTTTGAAGATATTTATATTTACCTCAAATGTACATACGTGTAGCATTCAGGGAAGGAAATAAACATATTATTTATGATTTTATACTTTCAACGTTGTTCTTACACAAACATGATTATTGTTCGGTGTATATCTACAACCAAATTTTGTAAATCTTTGGTAACTGGTAAAGGAACGTCGTTTGGGAGGTAAAATTGAACAAGACATAGGAAGATTTAAAATAGGTCTAAAGACATTAGATTGAAAGAAATGGAAAGGTTCAATATTCGCTTGCCACAATTTTGCATACCATACATGCAAAGCTGTCTAGTAACGGTGAGTAAATTGTAAGTTTTTTGTCGGCCCAGTATAAAAGTCTGAAAATTAGTACTTTTGGCATTGTCGATTCGGTCGACGAAGCTAGATATATATAGAAAGTCAGATATATTGATAGATAGATATATAGGAGAAAGAGAAACAGAGATAGATAGATAGATAGATAGAGATAGTGAGAGAGAAGAATTAAAAGTGGTAGAAAAATATAATTGTATTGTGAGAAGAAAAAAGGGAGATTAAGAGAAAAAGAAGAACGAGTGAAATATAGTGAGAGAGGCAAGAAGAAAGAGAAGAATAATGAGGGTTTGTTTATGTGAGATAGGGAAAATGAAAAGGAGAGAGAGAGTGTGAGGGGAGGGGGCATAGCGAGAGAGTGTGAGAGAGCAGAAACAAGTAAACCATTTTTTCATGGGACACAGCTCATCAGTTGGAAAGCCTTACCAGTCATGATGGTTTAGCCTATTTTCCACGCCGTTAATTTCCCTGAATTTATTTTATATTATATTTTATTTATTTATTTTATATTTTATATTATAACGGTTGAGAGTGGGAGGGGAGAGAGAGAGAGAGAGAGAGA
>CM077114.1:3371828-3407091 GCA_039619505.1 Cimex hemipterus | reverse complement strand
GTACAAAGCTGGCTTTTCTAAAATAAATTTAATTTTCGAGGGAGTTGGACTGTCAAAGTTTATGAGAATGAAATTAATGTTGAGCTAGTTCTGCATTTTTCTAAAGCAATCAACAAATTTAATTAAGATAATGGAAACATTCATTGATTTATGATGAAAAGTCGTGACAATGATCAATTAATTGTATTTATGAAACGGAATCACAAGCTTGGGCTTTAGTGTAATTTTATTATTCATAAATGTGCTTTTTTGGATTGATTTCTGGTTAATTATTAAGGATAGAACCGAGTATGATGTTTTTGCGAAAAGTTTTCAAAAAGGAAAGAAGGAACGTTGTTCATGTCACAGACTACGCTATTTCCGTCCCGGACAAAACCCCCGATAATTTTAATGTACCACCGGCATCGGGTTTATACGGGACGCGTGTGTAACGCACAATCCAAACAGCAGAGAGTGGGCGACACAAAAATGTAATATATCTCCCAGGATACAGTTGCCAGAAGGAAATTTCTGATGGATGTAAAAGTTTGATATGTTTGCCAGGCGTGAGAATACAAAACTTTGTTCACGTTTGAAGATCCCTCGTGTGCCGATGCTATTCTCTTCTCTGATAATATTTATTCAACCGCCAACTTACAAGCCCTCCCGGTTTATTGTGACGTAAATGTTTATGTATGCGGTTTGAGCTGTTTCAACCATACGCTAAGTTGAATCTTTCTTATCGTGAAATATGATCTCTGTATATCAAATATCGCTAGAAATCGGAAACCTTTCTTTAACTGGTAAAACAACCTGCACAATATCTCAATTCCCATATAACATTGATACAATATATTTAAACGAATTTCAAACTTTTCAAATATACTGAAGCAAGGAAAAACATCCAGCTAAAGTCAAAATAATTGTTTAGCTTTCTAATCGAAGAATTCAGTGTCGTGTTACACAATATTTTTCATAATTATTGTGCCATGTTTTGTTCACTGTTTGCCAATTTTTCCAAAGATATCCTATTTTTGTATAGAAAATTGTAGATTATATGTATCCCGAAGTTAGACTGTTTTGAAAGAAACACTCACACACAATTTTGAAATTTCGAACAAAAAAAATTTACAAACTTGCTTCTGTAATTTTAAACACGAACGGACAAATACCTAATATCTCTTACTGACTCTCTCTCTCTCTCTCTCTCTCTCTCTCTCTCTCTCTCTCTCTCTCTTTCTTCATTTCTTTTTCTTTGTCTCGTCTCTCACTTTTTATCACTGTCCGCTGTCATTCCCTTTTTCTTTTTCGTTACTCTCTCTTCCTCTTCTTTTTATCTTTTCTAAACCTCTCCTTATTTCCTTCTCTGTTATTCTGCTTTTCTTTCCCCCCCTCTCTCTCTCGCTCTGTATTTCTCTACTGTATTCTTCCTTTCCCTCCTTCATTTTATCAGTCTCTCTTCCTCTCCCTCTCCTTCTCTCTGTCTCTGTCTTTCTCTCTCTCTCTCTCTCTCTCTCTCTCTCTCTCTCTCTCTCTCTCCCTCCCTCTCTCTCCCTCTGTTTTTCTCTCCATCTTTCTATCAACCTATCCACCCATCTGTCTTTCTACCTACCTCGCACAAGCTCATACACCCACGCACAAAAGATACCAACTACTGAGGAAAATGTCATTGAGTCGCCACAGTGGCCATTATTTTTTGATCTGGTTGTTTTCAAATATGGTGAAAGCTTTTCATATTCTTAAATTCTTTAGATTTTTATATAGTGTGCACAGTTAATAACAAAAAAGTAATCCTGATGTAACAATAAATTAACGTTTAAAAAAAATTATTTTATTATTGTTATTTTTTAATCTAATTTAATACTATAAATAATTACGTTAATGTGTGTTAATCATGAAAAAATGAAGTTTGGTTGAATTATTATATATCACCTGCATAAATATGCTGTGATTAGCGCCGGAAGCGGGATGAAAAAACGGTGTACTGGGGAAATAATAAAACACAACACACACGCACACCAGTAACAAGAAAAGTACACCGGTCTCGTAAATTCCCCAAACTGGTTTCATGAAAGAAGTTATGGTTGAACATGGAAGAAGCTGTGCGCTTCCCCTGGTTCCAACTGAACTTTGAACTTCAACTAAGCGCGTAATGGAGTTTACGCTCTGTCAGTACATCCTTACAACGACGCTTTTCGATCCTTAGGCTATTTTCTGTCTTTTAATTTTTTAAGACTGAAAAAAATTAAACATTTACAAGCTTTTAATCATTTAATTAATACGATGTGTAACTTTTAAAAACAAGATCAAGTTCTGTATACGATTGAAAATATATTTCTCCATTTTGTTTTGTGGTCCGAATTGCCCAAATTTATACTTTTGAAATTAATTAATCTTTAAGTAAGGCATTGGTTAGGGTAAAAAAGCAATTACCAAGGGCGGGATTCGAACCTACGACCTTCCGTTAAATACGCCGCTGCTGTACCACTTGACCTATCGTGACTTCGATCCTTTCGACACCAAGTTCCCATTTTAACCCCACCTTTTGAATTTTCCCTCCTTTTTCCCATTTTGATTCAAATGGTTTGGTTGAGATGGGAATTTGGTGTCCGAAAGGATCGAGGTCACCTAGCTCAAGTGGTAGAGCAGCCACGTCCTGAGTCTAAGGTCGTGGGCTTGAATTCCGTTCCTGACAATGACTTTTTATCTCAACCAATGCCTTACTAAAGGATTAATTAATTGAAAATGTTTATGACCCTGAACAGCGACCTATGTCTACTACCATGTTTCAAGGCATAGGTCATTCGGGATGTCGGATTTCTTAATTGACTTTCTTATTCTTAGTTCTTTGCTGTCTGTTATTGTATACCCTACCGCCTCTGGTTGACAGCGGTAATATACGACTATTGAACGTACGAATAGAGTAATATTAAATTTTATCAAACTGCCTTTTGCACTTAAGTCGTACAAGTCTAGAACACATCCAAAAGGAAGTAGAGAGATCATAAAATCGTCCTGCCTAATGCTTGCATCGCTGCATGCATTGTCTTGGAAAACAAATTCGATGATATAATAGATTTCCACCTTCCTTGTAAAAATCCGTAGTTTATCGCCCCACCGTGCACTTAAATCATTATAACAATAACTAGACGAAATTTTGAATGTTTATAAAATGAGAGGAATAGCTTATGTTTTGGTATTAATCGAAATTATTATTTATGCGCATATTTAAGAGAAATTTTTGGAGTTAGTCGCACAATATATGACATTTAGAAAGAAATCTTGATTTACCACTTTGAGTAAGGAGACTGCAAGAGCCAAGTGGTCACGGCGTCCGACGTATATTACCATATTAGAGGTTCTGGGTTCGAATCTCGGAATGGCCCAAGGAATTTTAATCTATACCGTTTAGAAAAAAATATTGTAAAGTCTTTTGAATTATATTCCCAATGGTTATATGACCTCGTTTGTGTCTGGTCGATAGATTTTTCACAGTTAACTTCATATAATAAGGGACGGTTAGGGAACGTTTTCGTTTCCATCGTATACACAATCTACACGACTGATCTTCTCACTCACCCCAACACTTTCATCTTTTCCTTTGCCGATGATATATCAATATTCACCTCTGATAAAGATCCCGTTAAGCTTCACGTAATTTACAAAATCACTTGCACACACTCTAACCTTAGCCCCCCGAATAGAGGATCAAGAGTAATGAAACAAAATCTAAATAAATTGTTTTCACTCGGGAAAAAAAAACTCTCCCTCCTTTCTTTCAATAATCTTCTCATTTCCGTTACAAACCACGTACGATACCTTGAACTGTACCCCGACAAACGAATTACATTGAATCCCCATACATGACTGAAATGTAAAAATTTAAATAGAAGTCTGTTAAAAGATTACTTGACAAGCGACCCAAACTAAAGTAACAAACAAAAAAACGCCCCCGCTATGTAGACAAACGGACTTGAACTGTACGCAACCGGTAATCTTTTTCAATTTTAACAGACTACAAATCCTACAATCAATTCTCGGAACAGTAGTTAAACTCCTCACTTTTCTCTCTTTAACCATACAATTCACACTGACATAAAAATCCCATTCGTCTGCCCCATCTAAATTACCTGATCACTCAAACCCATTAATCCGCGAATTGTCATCCTCCACCATCCTCACCCATCAATCGACCCTAGAGACTGAAACGACGTTGAGCACCCGCCAACTTAGTTCCCTAACATTGGCAAAGGATAGTTGCTAAGTGATCTTCACTCTGTTGGTGAACACTGGATGTTAATGCCTAACATGACCTTTTGTGCACAATAACAATTTCAATAATTTTGCTTGTTACATATTTGAAATACAGTGTTAAATAAATAACTGAATATAAAAAACATCAAATTAATATTAAGTTTGGAATAAAACTTTTGAACATAAAATAAACTTTTTTTAGCAACAAATTTACACATTCCAACTTTGAATTAATTTTTTCAAAATTTGAAATTAATAAATTAATATTATAATTTTAAGTTAACCTTTTCATTTCGAGTCTTCCATTTAATCATTTTTAATTTAAAAATTAATGTTTTTTTTTATTAAAGAATTTTAAAACATAGGATATTGTATAAATTATAATTTGAAAAAGTATAGTCAAATTATTATAACTGCGTAGTCTTTTTAAATATAAATTATATGGGCTCCACCATGGAATATATAAAACTTGGTTACAATTGAAATTTTATATAAAATGAAATATAAAAATAAGGATTTTATCTTCCAATAGAAGAATTTTTTTTTAAATTTGTAAAATAAGATTTAATTTAAAGTACATTATAAAATACTATAATTTATTTAATGTGTATATATAATTAAATATAAAAACACATGATCCTTTTATCAACTCCAAAGTTTTTAAAAAATATAAACTATTTATTTCATATAGATAGTCATGTGTAGTAGTCTAGTTGACCGTATTAATTATGTCTATTAATTATTCTTTGTATGTAAGATCGCGGTTGAAATGAAAATGTTAGTGTTACCAGCGGTATTCGAACTCATTCCCTTCGGTTAGAGCAGCGCCGTATTGGGACGAAGGTCGTGGGTTCGAATCCCGCTCGTGACTTTTTCATTACAAGCAACACCTTACAAAGGTTAATTTATTGAAAGAATATTTTGGTCATTCAAATATAATGGATGCAATAATTTTAAGAAGTGAGTCTATAGTTACATATTTGTAGTTGATATTTAAATTAATTTATCTTTGTATGTAATATCTTGGTTGAGATGAAAAAGTTCGTCTCGGGCGGGGTTCGATCCCATGATTTTCTGCTCAATACGCTTCAGCTCTTTCCACTTTGTAAGCTGAGCTCATTTGCCAAAAGCCTTATATAAAAAGAATAATTAATTTAAATATGATAAAAAGCCATTTAATATTTTTAAAAAATTCAAAATGGAAAACTAAAAAAAAAATCTTTTCTTTTTATATTTAATTTGTTGTAATTTTCAATTTTCATTTATTTTAATTTTTACATGTCCTTGGAAGAGTTCATATATTTTATATTCAAAAAATAAATATGTAGTAATTTTACATAGCACGCTTATTTTATATTTCATACCGTCTTAGTTTTTTAATGTACAAAAAAAAAAGTTAATTTGAAGAAAAAAAGTTGAAAAAAAGTTTATGAAATTTAAATTGCAAAGGGTTCTTTTGTAGCCAATAAAGGGTAATTTGAAGTAAAAAAGCATTAAATGAGGATTATTTTTTCTAAACCGAACGGGATTATTATTGGAATGCGATATTCGTTTTTTACTGTAATAAAGTAATGGTAAAGAAATATTATTGATTTACGGTTGTAATTTGATTCGGTAAAATAAGAGAGACTTATAATGTTGTCCTTGTATTTGTAGCGACAGTATTTGTAAACTAAAGGTAGAATGTACACCTTTCCAACAGGAGTTTTTTTCAGCAACAGTAATTTATTGACGCCCCCGTTGTAAAAAAGGTTTCCCTCGAAGCGACAATAAATTTTGTTCTAAATAGTTAAATGAAGTGGCGGGGTTTGTTCAAAAAAAGGTCAATATTTTCGCAGTAGATTCAGTTCGAAAAAATTAATAGGGGCGTGGGAAAAACGTCAAAGATTAAGAAATATTGTCTATGTTAAAAATGACCGCTCTTTTATTCTCATTATCAGAGATGGTTTATTATAAATCTTTCTGTCCTTGGAGTTCCACAGTCGTGGCCCCCTTGTTAACTAATCGGCCAAGTTTGGCTGCATAATAGCAGCCGGTACTTTTCCCCATCCTACCGCGAATTGTTGTAATATTAATAAACGTTGTAACAACACCCCCCCTACAGTGTTCATTAAGCACCTATCCGACGCCTTAATTGCACTGTGCTTAAGAGCTGAGCAAACTGCTCTCTTTACTGGGAGCCATCTCAAAGCTCTGTATTGTTCATAGGTCTTTGAATACACTTTTAGCCTGTTGACGCTAAGCCTGATATCAACTTTTTGAAAATTTACGAGACTTAAAATTATTCAATAGACGTCTCAGAGAAGAAGCTTTTATTTCTTTTCAAGTGCCACGTATGAACAAATGAAGGTTCAGCTTTCTCATTTTTAATAACCTAGTCTAGTTTTTTTTTCTATGAAACAAAAGCTGAGTGCGAATAATTAACTAGTTTTCACTACAAATCCAAAAGCCTCACAATCTTTAAATATAAAATATTCATTGTGAAACGCATAGGGTCAGTTAATGGGGCCTTTTAGCACCTATTTCCCAGATAAAACATACTCATAATCTCACCCGGAATTTTAAAGCTGTATCCCAACGTTTTTCAGAAAACCCATTTGTACCGTCCTTTATATTAGAAATACCATCGTGCAAGCATTTCTATACTTGAAATCCGATATTGTAAAATGGTAGAGTACGCGGACCATATGAGGATAAATCCGCGCCCTCGTTGACGGACGCCCCGAATCCTCAGAATATCAGGTTTAATATTATAATTGTATAAACAAAATCAGGAATAATGGAAATTAAAACAAATCAGTTCGTTCTTCAAAATTTTTAAAATAAATCAGGATCAATCCCTTCAACAGGACTTTGAAATTATTTTTAATTGTTTACAATACAATGTTAGCAATTAAAGCGAATAAGTGTTACTACATGGTAAGTATATGATTATTTACTGTGTTAATATTAAATTTTTTTTTGCTGGGATTCCGACATCTAGGTCATTTCAGCCACATACAAAGTCTATATTTTGTACCCTTTCAAATACCTCATTTGGGGGGCCGCGGTAACCGAGTGGTTAGCGTGAGAGACTCTCGGCTAGTAGACCCCGCGGTCGCTGGTACGATTCCCGCCGTCGCCTCTGGCCCTTTTTTCACGATACCCTTCCCCCAAAATACGAATAACGGAGTAAATATATATAGCAGTCTGGCTAGATATGCTTAGTTCATGAGGCCATTAAAAGAAAAAAAACCGCATTTATACAAATAAATACGTTCATGCAAATAAATACATTCATACACATAAATACATCCATACATTCATTCCGTTTGGTCGGTGGAGTAATTGATATTCCTCCACTGACCTATACTTAAACTAAGCTAGATTAGGGTCAGTGAGGTACCTTTACTGAAGATTCCCGTGGAGCGGGACTCACTGATGAGTCTGTAGTGAAATTAAATTTATTAATTGTTCCTTTTGGGACAGCAGTAGTGAGAAATAAAAAATGATGTGAGACGATTATGGCTTTTTAAAATTTTAAGATGTAATATACTTTTCTTGACTTTGGTTATGGTTTATTTATATAATATAAATTTCATAATCAAAATTCAGACATTCCTCGTAATATTATTGCACTTCTTATGCAACATGTAGACAAAAATCACCAACCTTAGAAGCTAAAAGTTGAGTTTTAAATATTAAGGTGATGTACTGTAAAGTTTGAATGGTTACTTTTAATTTCTAAAAGGAATACCAAATATGGAATAATTCAACCTAAAAATGGCTAAATTAAAAATGGCTCTATGCTCTTTCTCTGCACAATCAGCCAGGGTAGTAGATGGCATAAAGCTAAAGTTTAAAATATAAAAACACACTGGCGTGGTTTTGATATATGTCCGAATGGCAATGAACACTGTTTGGCAAAATCGTATAGTCAATAGAGTGATGGAATATACCAAAAATAGTCCATATCTACCACTTATCCGGACCAGTACACGTTTCCTTTCTATCATAGCTTTCCCAACCGATTGACATTGTTGCTAGTGTTCCTCAAGCCTCCATCTTGAGACCTACATTGTTCTTTATATATTTCTACAAAATTACTCACTCTTAGAACGTAATATTAGGTCTTCACGCCGAGAGTAAGGCTCTACTTTTCTTCATGGAGGATAGACTCGATCTCAAGCAAGTTAGGCAGTGCATGCACTGCATAAAGATTTTTAGAAACAGTTGGAAAATAAAAATTGATAACCAATAGGCAATAGTTTTCAGCAAGCATAGATAATTGATGAATAAATATATCCAAATTGATGGTTCAACTAGGTTCAGGTTTGAGTAGATCAAATATCTAGTGGCGATATATGACGAAAACCTTACTTTTACTTTAACGGACGTCCTCGTACTTTTCCATCTGCTATGTCCAGTCTGTCCCCTACCAATAATCTTCTGCTAAACCATGTGCAGTCAGGCCGATGGCGCTTTAATAAGTTTTACGTGCAGGACAAATGTCGTCAGGCTGCAGTACTGTATTGAGACTTGCGATAGTCTCACTCCGATATGCTCAAATAACGGGACAGCATAATCTGACAAATTCGTTGATGCATTACTATTTTTAAGATGTTTAAGATGGTGTACAATCTTTTGGCAAATAGGAAGTTATTGTTTGGACGACGAGTGCATTCACAGGAGAAAAAGAAGAAGAACTTGTCCATGATAGCAATGGTTTTTAATTTAATATTTTTCCCTTAGGAGACAAATAATGTCAAGCAATTAACAATAATTTAGTTCTAAATTGACCATTTGGAGTGAAGACAGAAATTCGAATTAACTACCGTATTTAATGTATATGTTTGTAAATCCAAACTCCCGTTCTTCTTCTTCAAATGGAATATGAGTTTTAATTGCAAATGGCAATGTAGGCCGGAAGATATATTCGAATAAATTGTAAATGGGGAGCATGAGAATTCGGTAAAATAAATTATCTAGTTCGAATTTAAATGTATACAAATTGAAGATTGCTCTTCCCCGTGTTCCGAACCGAGCCCGGAGCGGCGGAACAAGGAAGGGGACTAAAAGTAAGGATTACGAATGCAATTTCTTAGATTCCAGGATATGTAGGATAGTCAGAGTCGAGTTATGTATTATTCAACAGCCAACAAGTCCCATTAAACAGAAGGACTTTGGAATCGGAGATAAAAAAAATCTCTAACTTTGCCAGGGTAGGACCTGTGGCAAAGGGGATGTAAATTAGACGCACGCACACACCGAAACACGCACACATCAGTCAACCGATGCCCTCTCCATTACTTTGATGCCACGGCTTAGCTAATGCTCAAACTTCGGTCATCTTTAGCAGCACTTTTAGACTTTGAAGAAGGCGGGGTGGGACACGGCTTAGCCTTTCTAGGCCAGACTCGGAATATAACTTTTATCTGTCGCCGAGCGAATACAAATGATGAGGAATTATCGATTGTCAGTCTTAAATTCTGAGGTTACTTTTCCTCGCACTGCTTATCGCTTAACGCTTCACGGACTTTTGCACAAGACAGCCTTTTAATTTTATTCCCTCCTTTGAATATATCTTAATAAATTTAAAATTAATAACGGTTTCATTCTATCAGCACTAATGGTTTTACTATCAACGGTGAAAGGGAAATTCGACAGGCTGAGGGAAGAATAAAGAACATGCTGTTACAGTAAAGCTAATCTCACTTTCTCATGCTTGAATAAATTTCTTGGAAAAAAAATAAATAGCGTACTTTCCTAATATCACTAGGCTACTAAAGTTTACATTAAATTGAGCATTAAAAATATCATTATATATATTTATAATGTATAAATTAAATTAAAAAAAAAAAGGCAAGCAATACAAACCACTCTGACACTTTCTTGCTCTCCATTTATTCTATCTCGTTCTCTCCCTCCCTCCCTCTCTCTTTCTCTCTCTCTCTCTCTCTCTCTCTCTCTAACGACATAAATACATAACTTTAAAGCTAAATAACTTCAACTGCGGATTCCTTTAAAAAAAATTTGATTTCAAGTTACAAGACACCACATACGTGTGGTGCATGTTAGTGCTCTCCTTTTAAGTTGAAACATTTTTAGTACTATTCTTATGATTAAATTGTACGTTTGGATTAATTTATTTTATTAACGAATTATTTTTGTTTAGCCTTTTTTATGTGTTAAAATTTAGTGATCGTTCGGTCTCATTACGGATTAAATTATAGCGAAACTAAGATTATGTTAAAACATTTAGATGGGGAGAAAATGGGCCCAAATTCGAAAAAGCGCTGTATTGTATTTTTTATTAATTAATCTCCTTCAACCACGACTGTATGTAGCAAAAAGTATATTCAATATTGGCCGAAATGTCGCCAGCTGAAGACGGGTTGGAATTGGTTCGAAATGAATTCGTTTTATTAAAAAAATATTAAAGTAATAGATTTTTTTAAGTACAATATCACCAATATTTATAAATGAATAAGTACCAGTAATAAAATCAACGGTCATTGCTGGGTTCAACAGTGTAAGCGATGACTTATCACTGTAAGTTAAAGGTCACGGGTTCGAATCCAGTGGCTCTGCGTTCGAAACCGACATACAGAAGGATTTAAAAAAAATACCGGCACCCTCAGGGTTTATACGAACTCTGCTGTACCAAACCTTCGTTAAAAAATATTATCTATCAACCTTCTATCAAACTAGAGCTTTGATATTAAACTTATAATATGATTTGAAAAATTAAGATAAACAACACCCCTTAGGGGTTAGGCTTGCTGATATAATTTGATAAAATACTTCAATTTTCCTATGTTGTCCATATTTTGCCAATTTATGTATACTGTTGGTCTCGCAGTTTCTGGTTGAAAATTACCATCTGTCCTAGTGAATGAGGCACAAATTTGAAGGAAAGTGGTGATAAGTGACTATTTACAAAATTAATTTTAAATGTAAGATCTTGGGCTGTTCAATGTAATTATTTAATAAATTTCAACTGTATTTCCATTTTAATGAGAGTTCTTCCTGGTAGACTTTTGGTCTCGCAGTTTATGGTTATAAATTATGATATGACCTAACAAATAAAGCCCAAATTTCTAGGAAAGGGATGATGCGATCATGTGTATTTATAAAAGATTTTTTATCGTAACACATTTGAGTTGATCCATCCTTCATATTGTATCCACTGCTGTTGCAAATAATAAAACAAATAAAAATAACGAAGAAGTAATTTACCAGTTTGGCGACACTCATGGTACTTAACTTTCGTAAATTTATCAAATTTTACGCACAAAGAACTCATGATAAAAGAAAAATTAATAGGAACGTTCGGTAAAACATTTGGTCAACATACACCGCATAAATGCCAAGCAGAATAGTATTTTCTAAAAATCGTTTTAGACGTCAGTTTTCCTGCAACACCGCGAAGATTGCCACTTTGTCAAATTGCCTTTTTCCCATCCGCAGGGCTGTATTAAAAAGTAAAATATATCTTTTGAAACTAGAGAAATATGCCTGCCTCCCTCTGGGGGAATTATGTCTTAGTACTCCCCATAGGGACTTATGTACTATATATTTCACTGGAAAGGTGTTTTTGGACCTTTTCACGTTTCAACAAGTGGCCGTGTACCATGCAAGGAAGTGAAAACGAATTTAACTTGCATTAAATGTGACGACTTTGCTTTTTTTTAAACTTTCTGATTCGGCAATTTGCAGCCCAGGGCATTAAGCACACTCGCTTTGGATGTGCTGTCCGGCGGGAAAAAAACTATGACCGTGATAAATTCCCATTGTGTAACGGTCATTTGAACACTTTTTTTTATTTGTCTCCCAGATAAACTGTTGTCAGTAATAAATTCTAGGGAGTTAGGGGCGCTAATCTGTGTGCGCGAGGTCATTTGGGCTGGTACGGGTCTGTTGAGTTATGATGTAGCCGCGTACAAGGAGACCCACCCCTCCCATCCCTCAAGAGACCACTGCTTCTGACAGTTTCAGAAACCCAAATTGGCTTGTTAAGAATAAAAAATTGCTGTAAAAATGCATTGAAATAAATTTTAGATACGCCCTGATAAACGGACGCTCGAGGCGGTGTTCCCTTTCAGCTTCTTTTTTTTCATCTTCCTCATTAACAGAAGCCGGGCAAAGGAGACCTCCTTATTGCCGTCTCAGCACTAATTACTACAAAACTTTGAAACTCTAGTTCTAAATTTGTAAAAATTTATGCTCCAACACTCTGAACGATTAATTACATTTATTGAAATAATGAATGATGTGGTGGGTGCGGTGTTCGATCATTTTCAAAAAGATAGTTCTTACTCAAAGTAAGCTGTTTTACAACCGATTTCGAGCTTTCAGCTCATCATCAGGTTGTAGGAATTCTACATCCATGTCTCTCGACATGAACTGCAAACGTGAACCAGCCGACGAACCCGCCAACGCGCCGTCACAACGAGCAGCTAGTTTTTAATTCCGCTCAATTTTGAACATACGAAAAGCCGGAATTTTAACACAATTAAATATTAAAATAGTGAATACTGTAAGAAATAATTTATAAATTAGTATTTAAAGATAAAATATAAAAATTAGAATAATACCTTAATAATAGATTATTAAATTATAATAAAAGTATTAACAATTGAAATAATTAATTTAATTATTTGGACGTGTAATATTACTGATGTACATATATGAAACAGATGGTAGATCAAAATCTATTATACTATTAATGCAATTATCTCCATGTTCAATTTTTCATTTTTTGAAACTATATAAAACTGTGGTATTTAAATTGGAATTTAAATTATGTTTTGGTTCTTTTAAACGGTCCGAAACACCGAAAATTTTCTCGATTTACTCTCGTTTTTATTTCACTTGTTGGTGGTTTACTATGGACAATTTTAGGTCTGAAAATTTCAAACAGCCATCATTGTTAATTCCCAATGTAAAAAATTATATTACTTTCTAGAGAATCGCTTATTTGAGGAATTCTTTGAGATCCTCTAACGCTCCCAAACATATGCATAAATTATTGCCCACATAGAGTTTCGGAAATGTTCATGAATATTTGGGCGCGAATTGGGGATAAAGGAGACCCCACTGATAACCCTATCATTGCGTAACATTTATTAGTGAATTTACAATAATTAGATTAGTAGGATTATATTTAAGGAGTCTATTATATCATGTTTTTTACAAATTCGTAAATATAATTCTCGGTAAGTTTTTGTTTTATGAGTTTCGAGCATTCTTCAACGGGAAGTGAATAAATTAGTAACGTCAATTGATGCTGTGATTTGACAGCCGCATTGTCGGGGTCATCAGCGGGTTCACATTTACAATTCATGTCGAGAGACGTGGTTGTAGAACTCATGAAAGCTGATGATGAGCTAAAAGGTCGAAATCTTTTTTCAAAACAATTTACAATCAGTAGGAACTATCTTTTTAAAAAGGATTTAATTATATACGTTACAAGTATTTCATATCGACTGTTAAAAATAAGACGATTTATACGAATCATTTACCCTAATGCAATAATTATTGACATTTTTCATTTCACACTTCAGACTATTATTGTTTTTTTAAAAGAAACTATTGTTTAGACCAGCGGTTAGAAATCCAAATCAGGTTTGGCGGGCCAACGGCCATACGTTAGTAGGTATTTTTGTTTTAAATACTACCAACAATTATTCAGAAATCCTGAGATGCAGTCTGGTGTCATGTAGGTTTCAGAAATACATTTTCTTTATCGTGCCAATCATTCCCCATTGTGGACTCTCAACAAGACACGCAAGAATGGCACTATTACACAGAAGACAAACACTTTGAGCTCTGAAGATGATCTCAACAAAGATCGAAACGTGGCAGGATACAGAAACTGGTCTTCTGAAACCTACGTCACACCAGTCCGCATCTCACGATATCTGAATAATTATCGATTAGCAATCACTAATCTCTACACATTACTAACAACAATTGTTTATAAGAGGGATTAGGTGACCTGAATATTCGATGGCAGAACACCACAGTAGCATAGTCCAAGAGGTCGGAGTAAGCAACGACGGATTTCGGTCCAAGAAACCTTGATAATTGTGAAGTATTCTTTTACATTGTAGTAAGTCTCCTGTAAAGTTTTCAAGTGTGCCTGCTGTCTAGGTATACAAGGCGGAGGTAGACCTCAACCTTATCACTCCAGCTACCGAGGTTGCTTGACTGGCATTATCAAAGCTAGGTCAATCGGAGGCTTCCGGCTAGTTCAACTTGATCTGTACTAATCGAGCCAAACATTGGGCACAATATATAGACATACTTTCTAAAAATAATTAGATATCAAAACTTTAAAAAAATCGAAAAATTATGTATTTTTACCGGTTTTTGCGAGTTTCACCTACTGTATCAAAGTATGTAGAAATCTTTTCTGAGACCGTATCTCAGCTACCCTGAACCTGGTCCCAACCCCCTTCGAAAATGAGTTTCTTCGATGTACAACGGGGGCTCAAGTTCACTTTGTGTTGTGAGCCCTCCCGCAAAAATGGAGCCAGGGTATAGTACAATAAGCTGTACAGCTGCAGTGCTCAGGAGGGAACTCTCCAGTCCCTGGTCAATCCATCCACATCCATCCACCGGTTTTTGCGAGTTTCACCTACTGTATCAAAGTATGTAGAAATATTTTCTGAAACTAAGGAAATATCACCGTTATTCAGTCCTAAGTATTGGCTTGGAATGGAAATTGGCATGTCTTTGTTGTTTATATACAGTCAAAAGAACATACGCTGAGTAATTTTTTTCATTCAGACTACTTTTAGTACCTGTTTTGGGTAGATGTGCTTTTTCTGATGAGACCAGTTAAAAAAAAAAGGCGGAAAAAATAGCCTGAAGAAAATTGGAAAATATAAGAGTAGTTAGAATAGAATGTCTTGTTTTCATTGCACCGTTATTAGTTGAACATATTAGTTTTAACTGTAATGTAATTCAATCCTGCAGATTCACTTTCTTCTCTTTTGGAAGTATTACTTGATTTATAAAACTCGCCTACCACATATCCTCTTGCAGACATATCAGCATTCTGAAATCATCGTAATCCTTTTCTTAAAACGTTGAATACCCATCCAAAATGAACATAGAACCATTTCTCTTTTCCTATTCGTCTTGGCATCGTAAAAAACGTACAGTTTATCGATTATGTATGTAAAAGTTTGCCTAAATTTTCTTCATCCGGGTTTGCTCAGATGGTGCGGATGTTAAGATGCAAAAACAACGAGCGTATGTTTGACCGAAAAGCGAGACCAGGTCGGTCCGACCCATAACGTAAACGGTACATACGTTTATCCATTCGCATACCAGTGTTTGAAAATAATCAGTTCCTCGGGTTAGAAATTGATAGAAACACTAGATAAATATGTATTTAGGATAATAGCTTCTATATTTAAAAAGTCGTAAGTCTTTGTCCCCGCGAATACACAGAGTTTGTCATTGGGTTAAAGGAAGCGGAAAAATGTGTGTTAAAACTAAAGTATTATACGAAAGGTTTTCCTTTTTGATGTATTCATGTATTCAAGGAACCACGCCTTATATCCGACTAACTTATATCTGGAGCCCAGCCGCGCACATAACTGAATTCTCGGTCCAATCATATTATTGACGCTTGGGGCTCTCCCATTTCAATATATATGTTAACCCTCATGAAATTGTAAACCTAGGCTAGGAGAGGTCTACACGTGTTGTCTTGTAGGTTCAAGCAAAAATCCGTAAAACATTCTTGGTTCTGGTGAGTCAAGGATGAAACTTTATTTAACCTTTTGTCAGAAAATCGAGGCCAACTCCTGGATAGCCTATAATTCACGATGAAGTTTGTTAAACTGAAAAAGTCGAAGCACTAATAAAATCCTTTTAACATTTAACCCCTAAAATCGTTTTAATCTATAAGTTCAGCTTATATTTAAACATATTACTCTATAAAAAAGAACGTAATTATGTTTTATTGATTATTACCGATATTTTCGAGAAATATATGCTGACTAGAAACGAATTAAGATTGAAAACTTTATACTAAATTTTTTTCTTTTTATACTAGTACAAAAGATGTAATTAATGATATCCCAGACTTTCTAAATTAACGCAGGAACTTTTTTTTCTAAAGCACTTATGCTTCATTAGTCATACTCAGGGAGGCTGAGTCGAAAAATTGCTAATGGAAAACATTGATTGGGAACTTATTATGTTTCAGGTGAGCGACTTAAAGACAGATCCATTCATCTTGCTGTAAGTGATTTATCTATTACATTTTCTCAGTGTTACGGGGGTAATTCCTAATTAAAACTTAGATTTAAACAATAAATTGTTTTCGGGCACAGATTACTCTTGTGTACAACATCGGAAAGAAATTTTTCAAGGGATAAATGAGGACAAGATCGTTTAATCAGCCTTTAATTGAAAGTTTTAGCAATAAATTTTTATTTATGGTAGACAATGAAATGCCAAATTTTTGTTAAAACTGTTCTCCCTCTCAGAACGGTAAATACAACTAGGAAGGAAAAGTGGCGTAGTTTTGTAAGAGGAAATGATGTCATTTATATCCGTGACAAACAAAAGCCCTGGTCTTTCGATTGCTACACGGATAAAATTGTTAAAAGTTTGCACGAGAGATTACACCGTACATATTCTGTTCAATAATTCTTTATATATTTCTGTAGACGATTTAGAAAAAATACGCGTTTCGGATATGCGATTATATGATGAATGATAGTTTTTTCATCTGTTCCTGGACCAAAGTCCGTGCAGGTGTCTTTTACGAATAGAAACGTTATTCGATGTGTCCACTCAAATGAAAATTTTAATGACTTGCATCTTACAAAAATCGTGTAGGCATAACAGCATAATAATGGTTATGGCACAGAAGTTAGTTTGTCGCTTTCTGGAGGACGAGGAAAAATTCAATTTCGATGTTATTTATTTTTTATTTGAGTGCGTGAACTTATTAGCGTGACTGTCACGGCATGATGGGTGTCTGCCTTGCGTAAAGATGCTAAGATTTTAATGAATGAATGAACAAACGCTTTATTTGCACAAAAGTAGATTAGATTAACTTTACATTTCGAAAAAGCTGAATTGACAATGGCATTGTCGTCGGCCGAGTTGCTTTATAGATTTATATCCCTATTTTTGTAACTTGAGAATGACCTTTAATTTTCAAAATTGAAGTGGTCAACCAGGTATTTTTGTTACCGCAGGGCGTGAGTGAGGTACACCACAAGCTTCCTCCAGTCATTCCTTTCGTTAAGGATTGTAAGTTATCCAGCTTTAGGTTCCCAAAGTACCTTTGGCTGAACTCTCTCAGAACGGAGCACACTCATGTGAATGTCTTCTGAGACGTTGGGGTTGGCACTTCGCTTAAGCAATTCAACCCTCGCCCTCAAGACCAGTGACACCTCACATGCAGTCATATTTGAGCAATCCATGTTGCTTCGCCCTAAGTCTAAATCCATTCTTGCGAACAAGTTGTGATGTAAGCTGTTTTTTCGTACGGGTTACCCGGTCTCTCCTTTTGCTCGCCTCCCATTTCTTAGTCAGGTCATTCGTATTTTTTTTTTAAGATTTTCTCTTTTTAACCACTCTTCACCAGTGCTCAGATCGATAAAATAGAGGAAGATTGACTAGCATTTTCTATCTTTTGCCGCAATTTTTCAACTGACATTGAAAGGTTCTTATCGGATTAGAGAATGTTTTTGAAATGAACTCTTCGAAAATAATCAAATGGAGTTGATTCGGATGACCAAAATAGCTAACTGATCGGAACATGAGGTCCTAACCACCTATACCGGAAGTGACGATTCAAAGAACATCTTACCTGAAAAGAATTGTGTGCGAGGTGTCCATCAATCTGGAAAACTATTCTGAGTAGTTGTTGCAGAGGAACATTGGCTAATAATGTAGAAAACACCTCCCTCAAAAAAATTGAAGAAATAGCCCCATTTATATTATTTTCGTACAAATAAGGCCCAATTAATTTTTTTCCGAGAAGTCCACACCAATTTTGATACTGCGAACTACCTGATGATGGCACGAAATTCTCGGTTTTACTCGACCCACGTTCGACAATTCCTACGGTATACAATACCATTGGAGGGAAAACATGGATTCATCAGTTCATAGGTGCAGAAGAACGTTTTCATCAGCCTCCAAAATCGACATATCTGAACGGGACGTTAGACGCCTGTCATAATCAAAGTTCTTCGACAAGATGATATTGTATACGGCTTAAAATTGTAGGTCCAGAGATCATCTCTAGTTTCATTTTTTGAGAAACCCTCCTCCCAGTTGGGAGAGAGGATTCGGATTTTTGCGAGTATACAGTAAAATATTCAACTCCTCTTCGAAATTACGCTGCCCGTTTCTTGGTAATTAAACTGCAATTGATCCGTATCTCCGTATACGAGCATCGCGAATAAAAGCTTTATTGTTTACTCTGAGGCTATCGGGAACTTTCCGAGAATACAAATCGATTGCATGATGCGCAATACCACAACTATTAGTAAAGTAATCATACATATCTACTCGCTGTTGATTAGAAAGAAGAGCATATTTTTCCTATTTTTCCTCGAATCTGAATTCCTGGAAGTAAAGTCATTTGACAGACAATGAGTGCTTGTAAACAATAAAGGCAATTAGGTGGGAAATTAGTGGAAAAGCTAGCAAACGAAACAAGGGAAATGCCTTTTTTCGAACTTCTTACTACCATATTTTTTCGTTTTTTGACCAATTTTAAAATTCGATTGCACCATCATTTTCAGAGTAGAAAATTCTTTAAAATGATGTGCCGAGATGGATTGGGTTGAGATTTTGAAGTTTAACTGGGCTTGTGGTACACTGTATAATTTTTCTCCATAAACGTAAAAATTTGAAACTATACTAAAAAATAATAAACGTGATTTCTTTTAATAACGCATTGGTACAACATAAACTCTGCCGGGCCGGATGAGGCCAGGTAAGAATGTATTTATTTGCGCGACTGGACTTCATAATTTAGTTGTCTTTAGGCGAGATTAAATTTTGTAAACTTTGAGGGCTGATATGACTAAGCTGTCGAAAGCCGTCGCTGGGATGTGACGATCTCCTGAGCAAAGGGGAAAAATGACACTTTTACTCATGGATCTAAAACGTTAATTGAATTTTTAATTGTTCAACACGTCTCAGATGACAGCCACTGTTAAGCAATGCTTTCTTGATGTTGGTGCCTAAATTCTAGTATAGCCATCCCACAGCTCTCCTCGATGTTTCTTATCTTTGCGTTTTTAATACGTGGTGGACTGTTGGGCAAAGTGAAAATGAAATAATATTAGTAGATCTTAGTTGAAAAATTTCTTTAGTAGAACATTGTTATATAATTTTGTTAAAACACTTGGTATGCAGCTTAGTCGGAATTATGCTAAAAGTATATAGTAAAGTAAGAGGTAGTAAAACGCCATATTAAACATTTTTAATGTAGCAATTAAATGTTTTAGATTTACCTGTAAAACTTTTTTTAAAATTCACTCATATAAAAAGCTATTAAGTGACTAAAAACACAGGTACATAAAAATATTTCAAAATTTTATCTTGAGCCCTTTTTGCGAAGAGAAATGTTGTTTATCCTAAAGAAAAACGTAGCACACATCTTCAAATTTTGTCACAATATTTTTTATGGTTTTATTTAGTTTGCTTTTTTTCTCAAAAGGCATTCAAATTGAGGTGTTCTTGAAATCTAAAGCAAGTTATTCTTGTCACACGACAAAGAATACTATCAAACCAATTTTCAATATTTTTTACATTATTAAGGTATTAAAATTGAAGAATTGTATTAACCTGCTACCCATACATTAAAGTGTATTAAACCACTCCATTTTGAAAGAGAAGTTTTTTCTTGGTTATAACGTTGTGTAAGGTTTATACTCCATGTCGATCTAGATAGCACCGGTGAAAAACAACCGTGACGTGTATTATTTGTTCGTTAGTGGAATGTAGAAATAAATATCAATAATTGTATTTATTAACATCTCATCATATACTGTCAAGAGTAATAAGTCACATATTCAAATAGGAACGTGATGTTACGGTTATAACGTGATTTAAAATTTAGACGACATGTGGATTTAGATGGCACCGGTGAAAATACAGCTGGGAAGGATTTCATTTGGCAGGTGGTACCTTTAAAATGTATGTCGATCTAGATGGCACTGGGGAAACCAATCGTAAGGGATATAATTTCATGACAAGAACAAAGTAATTTCCATCTTAGATGGGGTTTAACGTAATTTCCCGATGTTTATTTTGATCAGATAAAAATCGTGACTTTTGGTTATGGGTGTGCAATTTTGCAAAATATGTTTTTTAATGAAAGCGTGTACTAATATTTTTAAACAATTATTTTTTTGCATTATTTAAAAGGTAATTATTTTAAAAAAATAGCATTCGAAAGACAGTCAAATTATCCTGAAATGAGTGGGGCGGGCACGAAGTCATGCACGGT
This sequence comes from Cimex hemipterus, assembly GCA_039619505.1. Taxonomy (NCBI): domain Eukaryota; kingdom Metazoa; phylum Arthropoda; class Insecta; order Hemiptera; family Cimicidae; genus Cimex; species Cimex hemipterus. The sequence continues at coordinate 3,386,375 of CM077114.1, read as the reverse complement.
GCCCCGACGTGAGATGAGTTCTACTTCGTACTTGTCACGGACTCATTATGCCGACTCCTACGACATGTAAACCCCGTCGAAAGTGTATCCTCTCTGGAAGGAAAAATGTTTTGTACCGTCCAATTTCAGCGGTGCAGCTCCCTCAGTAATACGGCGGAATATTTTCCCGGACAAATTGCCTCGGGAAGATCTGTTCTTAGAATTATCCTCTGGAGAAATGTCAATACGATTATATTAAAATACTGTGTTATAACCCTTATTTGTTTTGATACTCAAATATTATGATATCCTTATAATAACCTAAGAAAATTATTATTATCTGTTCGACTTTGTATTACATTTTTATTTCTACTAAACTACCGGAACTACGTAATAAATAGGTACTACACAATACGCAAAAAAATGGGCATTATTCCGCTTGATTGATCGTTTTTTAATACCAAACCAGAAATCATTTAATTATCAATACTACATAAATATTTCTTATGGAATACAAATTCATAAATATAGAAATAAATAAATATAATAAATAAACAACTGGCACTCTATTTTCTAATAAATTTGCAGTCGTTATAATTTTCATTTTTTATTGTTCACTGGATATTTGTAAAGAAAAATCGACAATAAAACATAAAAATACAATATTAAATTGAGTAAAATAATTTTCGCAAAAAACTTGTTACAGAAACAATAAAAAATTAATCCTTTTATGTACGGTTTTTGGCTGAAATGAGAAAGTTGATGCCAAGAGTGGGGTTCGAACCCACGACCTTCAGCTAGATACGCCGATACGCTACAATTTTATCTATCGGGACATTAATCCACTCGGGCAGTAACACCCCATCTCAGCCTATTTTTCTCTTTGTTTTGGTAGTTTTCAAATGTTGTGTAATCAGTATTCGATTCTCGGCGACATACGAAATGGCCACGGGGAGCTTTTAGTGTAGTTTAAATCGTTTTACTCGTGAAATCCATTATATTTAGTGGTCTATTGACTTCTTTGAATTAATTAATCCTTTTATGTAAGGCTTCTGGCTGAAGCGATAAAGTTAGTGCCACGCTCGGGATTCGAACCCAGGACCTTTGTTCAATACGCCGCTTCTTTTCCATTTGAGGTATCGTGACTTCGATCCACTTGGAAACCCGCTCGTATCAGTAACTTTTTTATTTCAGCCAAAATTCTTACTACAAAATTCAAAAAGGATTAATTAATTTGAAAAAAATAATTTCGTCAATAGACCCCTATATAGTATGAATTTAATAATGAAAAAAAAAATTCACTTCTTTACGGGGTATCTCGTCCACTTTTGTTGACCACTTGTATTCGACGTGCCATCGTGTTTATGAGGTTTCCAATGGTGTACTTTCAAATATTTTCCAACTTTTTCAACTTTTTTTTTTTTACTTAGCGTGTTAGATGGTTTAAGTCGAGGCTTGATGCAGCATATTATAAAAGAAAGGTCAAATATCGCTAATGACAAGAGGAACCGTAGCTAAATATTGGGTATAGTCTAAATCAGAAAGTATGCTCTTGGCTATACACACGACAGTAATAAGACCCAAAATATAAAAATATTTCTAACCTGTTGTCTAACAAATTTTTAAATCCTGTGAAATTCGTTTGTGTGTTTTCTTGTAAGTAAACTTACAGAAAATAAACTTTTACGTGTAATCAAAGTTGATCTTTCCAAATTCGTACAGTTATGGCACTTAAAAATATTGTATTATTGTATTGTTTTCATTAAGCGAAGAACACACTTACCAGATGCAATGCTACGCGACGGTATCCCATGGTACCGGATTGGTTTTTATTAAAATAAGCATGTTGCAATTAATATGACGATAAAATTACATGTTTAGTCATAAACGACAAAAGTGTGATTGTCCAGTTCTGACGCTACTCGACGAAAATTATGTAAATTTATAAGCAAAACCATGTCCTAAATTGTTAGTTTAATTTTATTTGAAAACTCGTGTAATAAATTTGATTCAGTTAAACTTGAAGAACAAATCCATTTAGTAAATCGTTAGTTAAATTCATTCTATCAAAAAATGGTATTACGATGTTTTGATCAACTTCCTGCAAACAATTGAAATTATTATTTATTAAATAAAAACTCATGATTTTTTGAGTAGCGTTGCATAAGTTGTGTATTTTCCGTTTTATTGGCTAGTGCTTGATTTAAAATTAACGATAATTTAATGGCCATTTTTACAAACAGTTTGTAACCGAAAAATTAATATTTTGAGGAAGTAATCGTTAATTTTACCTTGCATATAACGTTTGGTGATTAGTGACGGTTAATCGATGATTATTCAGAAATCGTGAGATGCGGTCTGGTGTGATGTAGGTTTCAGAAAAACATTTTCCTTACCGTGCCAACGTTTCGATCATCTTCAGTGCCTGCTAATTGCGGATACGAGGTAAAATCCTTCACTTCACTAATTTTTTAAACTACTTACCAAAAAAAAAATATTAGGCAGAATGTACATATATTGAATATTCCACAGCCAGGGGAAAAATCGTTAACAGGACGAATACGAATCACTTATTTTATGTTTTATACAACTTTAAGTTTTATATATTTAAGAAACCTTCAAGCTAATGAATAGAATTTTTCTATTTAAACATAATTAAGTGTTAATTAATATATTGAAGTCATGGGGAGCGGTCAAGGATGAGGTAATTTAGAAAAATACCGTTTTCATTTTTTCCAGACGTTTCGACGTTTATTGGATCATCTTCAGAGCATAAAGTGTGATGCTAGTAGTGTGCTGTCATATTGGTTATGTGTGAAAGTGTGAAGAGAGGAATAACATAATAAGCGAATTTAACTGTCCATCCAGCCAACTTCTTTTGGGTTAAATAGAAAAAAAAACTATTAATCAATTATTTCAAGTATAAAAGTTAAAATTTTCTAGTCAAAAATTTATTTCTATTCATATTATTACAAAAATGGTGCCTGGTACCTTTCTCTCTATTTAAATCTGTATTGAGATTAGTGACCGTTAATCGATAATTATTCAGATATCGTGAGTTGCGTTCTGGTGTGATGTAGGTTTCAGAAAAACATTTTCTTTGTCGTGCCAACGTTTCGATCATCTTCAGTGCCTGGGATTTAAAACATAGTTCGAATTTGACATGTAGGATGTGGAAAAAAGTGAATTTATACAATGCAAAATATATTTTTTTTATATTCAGTCAAAGTATTTCTTCTCTACTACTTTATATCTCAATCTTATCGCAACTTTGGCACGATAAAGGAAATGTTTTTCTGAAGCTTACATCACACCAGACAGCATCTCACGTTTCTGAATAATCATTGCTTATAACAGTGTATTGAAAGGTTAAATACCTATGTTTAATGATCTTTCTTTTCCTTTTTTTTCTTTAAGCGCCATATCTGTTTGTATTTACAGAACCAAAGAAATATTAAAGTTTATACAACCACAAAGGAAAATCGTAAAATTTGATCTTTATGAGGATTTTGCGCATTGGCCCATAAAATAAGTCAGCTGCTGGTAGCACCCGCAGTGTGCACATGCAAATCGATTATTGAGATGCGTAGTTTTGAGTTTTCTGTTAAGCGAAAGCTTTAATACTGTAGAACATGAAATTACGCAATCGTTTATGGAAAAAGTTCCATTTTATTCGGTAATGAAATAAGGTTATAAACATGAAACGATCACTGCAACGTAATAAATCATTAAAATACACGCTTCTCGATTTATAACGGCCTCTCACGTCTGTTTTATGAGAGGTTATCTTCTAAAGTTGGTATCAGGCTTGATGGTCTTGAGTCGGCCAACTTTATTATCAATGTATCGCCCCGGCCAGCTACACTGTGCGCTTTAAATAATTCCCAGGGGGAAAGCGGAAAGGCAAGTTTAGAGACGAGACTGTGAAGCATTGCAAGACCGACTACCCTACGTTAGCTAACAATGAAGACATCCATTCTATCTTGTGTTAGATTGAAAAACTTTTCTAGCAGAGTAATGGAGGCGAGTACCGATTTAATCTTAAGACCCGTGATTAAATCACACCCTCTAAAACCCCCTCTTTTAAAGTGGATAGGCTGTTTCCCCCGTTCCTCAAAACTCGGCCAATAATAGGACTTTGTTGAATATAATATACAGCCTCGAGGAATGCCATTCTGCGTGCATTGAAAATAGGACGCGGGCTTTAAAAGTGTTATTCCGTTGGAAATATTTCCTCACATCGTTCATCTTACCTATAAACGGATATGCAAAACTGAAAGGGAATCTCTTATTTATAACTTTTGGGAGGAAGATAGGTTTTTCTATTTTCTTTCACTATCAGCGTACGAAAAGAACGGTTAATGTTTATTCCGTGAATATGTAAGTGAGCTGTGCGGTTGAAGCTTTTAATCAACCGGATATAACGATCTGCATATTGTAGTATAAAAAGATCACGGAAATGGGAGCAGCGTACTTTTCAAACAAATGAAATACTTTCGGACACTATTCACCGTAATGGAAAACGCGTAATGAGTCGCTTAACCAGTTGAGAAAAGGGATTTATCTCATGTTACTCCGACTAACATGTGACCTTACTCTAGTTTAAATTATCTTTCCAATTAAACTTTTCTGAAGTTCGAAAGTTCCACTCCGAAAGCTCTGCGGCACACCGCAAAGTCTATTTTTGAAATACAATCGATCAAACCGTGATTAAATACAGCACGGATGAAATGGTTTATTTTTTAAAAGTGAAATCCTTCCCTTGAAATATTTTACACACAATGAAAACTTAAAGCACAGCTCTTTCTAAAGAAGAAAGAAGAAAGAAAGGCACTCTCAACACGACAAGGCACAATTACACAGAAGACAAACACTTTGAGCCCTGAAGATGATCTCAATAAAAGATCGAAACGTTGGCACGATAAAGAAAATGTTTTTCTGATACCTACATCACACCAGACCGCATCTCACGATATTTGAATAATTATCCGTTAACGGTCACTAATCTCTACACATTTCTAAAGAAAATTCTAATCGGCAGCATTCCTCTAAGAAAATGATCGATTTTGTTGAAATGTGAATCTATGTTATGCTGGGTTATAAAGGAAGTCGAACTAAGGCACTCTTGAAAGGGATTGGTTAAAATAAACTATAAAATAAAAAAATAAGGTTAAATTGGTTTTATCAATTTTTGCGAATGTTTCTTTTTACAGAATTTTCTTCATTTAAAATGCATATAAAAATAGTTCGTTTTCATGACAATGCAATTTAAATATTTATGGAAAACCTGAGCTCAGATTGCTAGTAAACTTTTTGATGTGAATAGTGCCGCTATTTTTCGAAACATTTCAAAAATACTTAACACATCTCATTAACAAGTTCGGACTCATCTGTGAAGAGCCGTTTATGTTCGTTTGATATTTCACGTATCTTTCCAAAATAAGATCTTGGACTGAAATCCATCTGACAATACCATTAAACGACAATAATGTTGAAAGGAAAAATCCTGTTGAATTCGCAATGACGTACAGTTAAAAACCCCCAAAAACGTATTATGCCAAGAAGAGAATAATGAATGTTTTGAAAAGTGTGTTTATTATGAGCTTCTTCCTCTTAGCCGAAACGTAACTCCACTACATATCACACAAACTTGTGACGCATAAAAATAAAATTGCTTTATATTCTATCTTTTGGATCTACTGGGTTCCATATAATTTTTTTGGCAAGATTATTATGTTATCGACGACTACTGAAAATGGGGAGAAGCAGAAAGGTATCTACTTTAACAAAACAGCGTTGAACAGAAGTACCTGACTTTTCAGAAACGACGCAACACCAGGTTCATCCTTCAGACGTAAAGGGATGATCCAAATTAATTAATATGTCGATCAATTATTTTCTTTAAAAATATTCACCATTTCGTACAGATTTTTTTTAAACACTAAAGGTTTGTTGTATAGATTTTTATTTATAGCAGACTAGATGTTCCAATAATTTTTGTTTAAATTTTTTAGGAAATTTCTTTATTCTGTTCTATTTTTTAACTCTAATATTAGCTCGGTTGAAATAAAACAGAGGACAAAATCTAAAATGGCCTAATCTACGAACTCTTATTTTAAAAAAATCTTTGGATCGTTTTCAACGGAATAAAAACTAATTTCCATATAAAAACTATGTAAATTAAGTAAAGTACGCATAGAAAACATAGAGATATAGTTTATAAACAAAAGTCTAGCGTGGTAATCCAATAAAATGACACTTTACACAACATGAAGAGTGCTAAAATTTAAATATTTTTTTAACGTATTGCTTTGTTTATACACTTGCTAGTTTTCAAAAACGCGACACCTCTGTTCTGTGTTTCTAAAGTATTAATAACAAAACAAAATTTAAGGAAAGGTCAAACAACCTAACAACGTAAAAAACAAGCCAAATTAAATTTCTGTCCAAATTTACGTACATTTACATGCATTGAGGATAGCAACCACTTTTTTATATTTAATTCTAAATTCTACAAAATGACAAACAAAAACTTGATAATACAAGAAATTATTACGGGATTTTATTTTTTTCTTAGATTTTCTGTTTTAGCAACTTTACTTAAATTCCGTCTGTTTTATATAAACTATTTTTGTTAAATTTTGGATATAATCAGGACGGGACGGCTGCTAAGGCTAATCTCTATATTTATACGTTTTTTTTTTTTTTTTTTTTTTTTTTTTTTTGTGGGGAGAAGAAGAAAATTCAAAAAATAAATGACGTTTCTTTCAATTATGTTACTCTATCCAAGTCTTTAATTTCATTTTTATTTGAAGCTCGATTTATTTGTGATTGGTGTACATTTTGTGTATTTAGTGTATTACTTTGATTTTTTTTAGACATTTCAAACATGCTTCGTAGTAAAGATACATAGCGATACCTGTAAGCCATATTTGTTTCATAACTTGACATATACATGAGAAAACGTTTTTGTGCTATGACGCAACGGACTAAGCATAGAAAAAAAACGAGCACTAGGTCTAACAGCAACTATCAGAGCAGTGCCATTTCAATGATCATGCTAGCAGTGAACAGAAGGAAAGTAAGATTAGGCTTTCAGGGCCGAACTATCTTCCTGAAAATTAGATTTATGTGAACTCTACATTTTTGTTTTATTATTAAAGCGCAAGCGAAAGAGAAAGGGGGATCGCATTATGGTAACAAGGTTCGTTAGCTACCCTCTCTTCATCGCGTCATGGTTACTGATCAAAGGTGATGGTGTTGTATGGCCATCCGTGTGTTCCTGGTGCTCAATTACATTACCTGCCCTTTGGTTTATCTTTCTTCCTCGTAGGTACTTCGGCGGACAGGGTGGCCTGTGGAATTTTTAATCCCTCTAATTTACAGGGATCGATACTGACGGCGGCACGAAGAATCCGCGTGGTGCATAAATTTCCGCCAGACAGGTACGCCGGATATATATTGGATGTCAAATACAACTAGGAAATTCCTGTTGTACGGGCGTTGGGGGAATATGAATAGAATTTTATAAATAAGCAAATGCGCGGAGAATGAAAAATACCCCGGGAACCGCTAAAACCTGACGCAGAATTCACGACTTCTTCCTAAAGGAGAACGTCAACACTGAAAGAAGACCATGCATAATAAATTTGGTTTTTCTAAGAATTAGCGTTATAACGTTTAACTAGGTCTTTAGAAATTGACACAAGCTGTATTGAGCTGTTACACAATTGCTCAGTAATACAGGTTAATTGAAATCATTATTGCAGTGTAATATATTAATGTGTACATTAATTAATATGACATACACAGTCTTCATCACTAGTGAATGAAATATTGAAACTAGATAAACAATATACGCCATTAAATCACATCTTAATTACCTCATTGTAATTCGTCGTTTTCAATTATTTGAAAAATATTTAGTTAAAACGGTAATACATTATTTGTCAATGTGTATGCCTTGTTGATCGATTTCAAAATATTGGGAATTTCAACTAGCAAACGTTCTGACTGTTCACTGACGGTTTAGCAATTTTTGTTATTTTCCAATTGCAGAAGCGTCTCGGTTTTTCTCATCACCTGGCCAGTGTTGGGCGGCTTTTATGGTATGCGGATTGAGAAGGTTTTATTGGTAAAGTTTTATTTTTTTATTTAATTGTTATGTCCTGATGAACTAGTTAAAGAAAAGAGGATGGTCGAGGTCCTCAAGCCTGTTAGCCGAGCTATAGTCGATAAAGTACCAGACTAGTTTTTTCTTTCTTTCTTCCCATATTAACTAAGTTACTTGTTAGATCCCGAACTTTTAATTCCTGGCTGGTTACTCCTTGTACTCATAATTGTTAGTTATTTATTAAAATATTGTATATATATTTTTATTAGAAAGATTTAACCAGAAAAGAGGAGACTTGTTAGATTAGGTAAATTAAATAAGAAAAATAATTCCCTCCTTCTTTGGGGCACAATAAGATCGCCGGTGTAGGGTCTCCCTTTGGTATAGCGTGGAGGTAGATGGTACAAAAAATTATCCCTCCGATCACCTTTCCGTTCACATTTTCAACTGTACAATGTCTTGAAGTGGGTTTACTATCCTGTCCTGGGGATCAAGGTTGAGACCGAGATTCAATATTTTTAGCCAGGTCACAAGAATTTTATAAAATTAATTGATTTTTTTACAACTGTGTAATACTAGTTAATTAATGTATCTTTATTATAGGATTGTCTTCAGAGGTAGGGGGCGAGCGAAGAAAAAGAAGCTTGGGTACCTTTCTGGGAAGGGGGGTCAGTTGCCGCTAGGTTGTCCTGCCAATTATTTTTTCTTCTTTTCTCTCCGATCGAGATCATTCCCCATCGACCATCCAGCAATCTTCAAGTTAAAACCAATTTCTTCCCCTCTCTCCTACTTTGTTGAATACATCGCCTTTCCCCCACTCCGGGTGGATGCGGACTCTCCATCGGCCGAACCGATCGGGGTGGGGGCGAAGGCGAGAAATGAACGATGATGCGACCCTGGAAAGGGTCTTCAGAGGTGGCTCCTGTGGGTCACCACAGTTTTAAAGCCGGGAACACACATACCCGATGGAACGCCATACGACGCTACCCAATGCTACCCAAAACCTGGCCTCGGAGGGCACATCTATACAAAGTCAAGCACACTTATATAAATCAGTATTTGAAATAAAGCTATTCCTGTGTTTGGATAAATTTTCTGCCTAGCCATCATAATTAAAAAATTTTCATATAAACTCTTGAATTTTCGATATCGTTTGATTTGGTTATACCAAAATAAGAATATAGTAATTAACATCACGACAAAACTACATGTACATAATTTGAAATAAACTACAGAAAATATGGGTTGTCCTGTTCTAAAGCTACTAGACGAAAATGAGATAATTTTATGAGCAAAGCCATGAAATAAATTGTTAGTTAAATTCATTAAATCAAAAAGTGGTGTTCCGGTGTTTTGATCAATTTCCTAGCAAATCATTAACATTTAATAGAAGCTAATTAATGATAATGAATTGGTTAATTTGATTTATATTAAAATAAATGTGTTGTAATTAATATGAATGTCCGGTTCTTTTCACTTCGACTGTACCTCCGATGCGACCCGACGAAAATTTGGAGAGTGAGGATCGCAGGTAGTAAGGTAACGTTACGTGGCACGGGTGTAATACAATCTTATAGAAATATGGGGTTTGGATTTGCATCAGGTGTGTGCCCGGCTTTTAGTTTCTCAGTTAAGATTTTACCCATTTTTCGGTTTATTTTAAGCACGCAGTAATTCGGTGCTTAACGTAGTGGTTTTATATGAAGTGAGACGACGATGATAATGTTGATACTGTTCATGGCTTATCGTACTTTCCTAGTGGTTTAGTTCAATGCGATCGACTCCTTCTTTCTTCTAAAATGTTCTAGACTGTCGCTAATGCAATTCCATTCTCCTCTTCGTTTCCCTGGCTATGTCTCAGTCAACGATTGCTACTCATTCGAAGATGATCTGGGTGGCTGTTTAATCCTCCTCATTGCATAATCTACAAACGGAATAATGATCTGCCCATGTTGTGTTTTGACAGACATTTCTCATACATTAAGATTTTTGATTAATTTGATTTAAATGTCTTTTATTGAATTCGTACTTATATAGTCAAATACGTAAAGTGAATTATAAACGATGGTAGAGAAAATGCTAAAAGTGCTAAACTTGCTATTTCATTATTTCATTATGCCTCATAAACAAGACGAACACCTTCCATTTTAAGAAAGACAGCCTATAAAAGACAAATGTCTAATTGCCGAGTACAGTTGCTTCAATGGGCAACTCGGTTGCAAACTGTAATACGAGCAGGAAGCTCATTAAAACTGCTCGGCCAATTAAATTATTACAAGGGTGATTTAGTGAATGAGCTCAATTTAGCCTTCATTGAAAATTTACAAGTCGCATTACGCAGTGTAGCGCCTCGCCTCGCCCTTGCCCTCAGTAGTAAACTTGTACAATGGTTGTATTCCCAGGAATTCACTAGCCGCAGTAGAACCACGCACTGAAATGGTAATTTGTATTGTTCAGTGTAATAAACACGGCTGGAAAGGTTTTATCTATTCAATACATCATATGCTTGACCATTTGAAAGTTTTTTTTTTTTAACATGTGCGGTTGTAATTTTATGCTGCATTGCATATCCTAGAAATGATTCAAGATGTTTGAGAACTTCCAGATTATTAATTATATCAGTAAATATAATTAAAATATTTCGAAAAGTTCTTAAAGTTTATCATCCATTTTCCACCCTTTTTCGATAAGAAAAAATCCATAAATAAAGGCGTGTTTGCGGAAGCTTTTAGAAGAACTGAATAAACTGTAATAATATCCACTTCAAACCCTTGGCGGCACCGCTACTTGGGTTTCGATTGGAAAAAGTTTTCCACCCCATTTTTTACCTCTTCGGATGTTTGGTGCGTTCCCGTTCTGGATGTGTGTCTTGGTGAGAAACCCGTCCATTCTTACTGTTTGGTAACGGGAGTTTTTCTAATTTTGTGATTTCCAAATAACCCACGGGCATATCGAACATATGAAATATGAATGAAGTTGGAACATTTATTTTGCATAAAAAAGTACCATTTCCATCTAAAATATTGTTATGATCGCCTATCATAACTTATTCAAATAGATAAACATTTTTATTAGGCATATTGTCAATAGTGTAATAAATAACTGTTATTAGCCGCGATTTTATTATTTTTTATTTATAGTTTACAATTATTATTTTATAGTTTCTTAAGATAAGAATAGTCACCAAAGGCTCTAGTTTTGAAACGAGATGTCACACAATTGTCACTTATTTTAACGTAGAACGATTGTGCGAGCAAGGGCGACCCGACTCAATTGAGGGTAATCCCTCACTCTCCGAAACTCTAAATTTATCTAGATTCCGCTAAATCAGTTTTTCCAGATTGCAGTCCATCTACATCTCACATGTAACGGGCAAAATGGAAAATTCAATCTTTAAAATTTCCTTACAACTTACCAGCCCGCAATATTTTGTAAGTCAATTACAATTTTATTGATGAATATATTCAAATAAATGATGGTACGGCGAGGTTCGAAATAAATTTTAATTGAACAAGGAATTAATTAATTAAATTGAAATTTTATACAAAACGAGATAAGTTTAAAACAAAGAGAGATAATAGTATAATAGTACAATAGATAATAGTACAAGTATTAAAAAATATATAAAACCAGTTTATAATTATAATATAAAAAAAAAAAGAGAAAAAGGCGTAAAATTGTCAAAACGAGATAAAACAACTGACGGGTGAGGTTTGCGAGCGGAGCGGCGAGTCACAAAACAGATGTTGATAAATCGACACGCAAAATACAAACGGTCGCGAATAACGTGCGGACTGACTAGTATACAAAGTTTTTTAAAGTTTACGGGTCGCGGGACTGCCTACAACATGTGCGGTAGCGGAGATGAATCTGGACCTCGTCGTCAAGCCCGTCTCCAACAACAAACCCGTCAGGTGCGCGACGCCTAAATCACAAATTTCACTTCACAACACTAATTACTAACTGTATAAACTGTAATAAATATAAACTAATACTAATTAATTTAAAAAACAAAAAATATACAATATATACAAATAATTAACATGCGTGAACGATGATATTATGGGGCAACTGGCTTTTCTAGTTTTGAGAACTGTCAATTAGTGATGCTGTGGAAAGCTTGTCCATGACAGGTTTGTTGCAGTGGGCGAATTTTTTTATTAATCGTGACTTTATCTGACAAAATCAAAAGAAGAATTCATGGTAAAGTGTAAGATTGTCCATACAGAAAGTAGTTGATTGAAAGTTTTGATTACAGTGGAGTGTTTAAAAATGTAAGAATTGAACTTAATGCAGTTGAGTTCAATGAATGGGACCCACATTTTCTCGAAATGTGTGAGAAATATTTTCGTTCAGCCTGGTGCTAAGGTTCTACGAAAATGACGTTTTTTGTAATGTAATAGTTGTACATGTAGATGTATATATTCATGGTAATTGGTATAATTCCTTTGAAAGCTTCTTGTTGCTTTGTTGTTCTTGTTCTAAATTCACTGTACAAAAGTCCCATATTTATTACTATTATATTACTATTTATTACCCCTGGTTTCAGTGGTTCTTCTGTTTTTGTTATACATCCCAAAGCTCTCCTTCCTGCGGGGACGTGGCACAACGGTTTTTTAATTGGGGTGATGCTTCTCAAGAGTCTATCCAGCCCGGAATGTCCCGCCGAGGATCTAGTCCAGACTCGGAATCTCTTCCTGCGTCAATTGATTCATTCTGTTTGCATTTTGCCTTTCATATCTCTTCTTTACTACAATACCACGAAAGAATCTGCAGTCTCTTTTATTCCAATGACTCGTTCGGGTTTTGGGACTAGAAATAATTCTATTCTATGAGCATAGCCAAGAGCATCCTCATAACTGAATGATATAAGTTAACATGATATTGACGATATGCGCGCAAAGTAAGAAATTGGGTGGAATCGATAATTCTAGCCTTTCAATAAAAAAATTTTTGGAGTTTAATCGTGACTTATTGCATATCCTTTTCTTTATTCTCCGAAACTTCTAATGTCATACCTAATTATTTTCCTCAATTCATGCCCTGCCATAGTACACCATTTTTTCACTTTCACCATAGCTTCGTTCTTAATATATATATATATATATATATATATATATATATGGAAGTCCAATCATCAAATTGGAGAGGGAAATACTCAGAGGAGTGGTGGGACTACTAAATGGTTACTGGTATCTTAAAAAACATGTACACTACATGGGCATGTACAGTGATGATCCCATTTGCAGATTATGTAATGAGGAAGAGGAAACAGCCACTCATATCTCCTTCGAATGCGAAGCTACAGCTCAATGGAGGTTTAACCTAACGTACGGAAAAACCTCCGGGAACTAAATTGCAATAAAAGTCAATGACCTAATACTTCTAAGTCTAATTGGGTCTATTGATTGGACTAAGGAACGAGGAACGTACAATAAGCCAGAAGGCTGCAGTGCCTGGGTTACACAAACCCCGCCTCCTGGTATCCTTTCCCATTATACCATACCATGGAAACAGGAGATACTTGGCTTGGCAGGGCATCTGTTTTCCATTTCCTTGTAATCTTGTCTTTAGATCCAGTTGAGATTGTTCCTGTTTTTCTATCCTAACTGATTAGCTTGGTTTGGCAATTGAGCACCTTTGTTCTAAGTAGTGAGGATAATTAGAAAAATATATTTTGAAAATACATGAAGTAGACGGTTAACCGAAGTCTGAAATTGTGAAGGATCCTAAAATCCTAAATAAGCATCCTCAAGGTGTATCTCTAATTCCGGGTTTTGGCGCTGCAACAACGGCACTCTAATTACAGATGATTCTAAAATTTACCATCCTTTTGTTCTCAACTTACAAGCAGCAGTTCTAAGAATTTCGGAGGACTTTCACCTAAGTAGTTATTGGATCGCTGAAAATGGGCGTTTAAAAAGTAGAAAAGTATCGGGTTCTTCTCTTTGGACCCAATTCCTTCATCCAACCTTTTATGGCTCCGTTGACACTACACTTATTTTCGTTTGCTTTTATCATTCAACTGAAGACCGTTACGGTAAAAAGAGATCAGTGTTAGCAAATAAGACTGCAGTATCGTCCGCAAATATGAACAAGGAAGTATTCGGAAGATTTAGTATATATTAGGAGAAGAATAGGACTGAGTATAATGCCTTGTGGGATCCTTCCCAGGAAAGGATGCCTGGTCAAGTCGAAGAGTCAGAAGAAAGTCATATAAAATAAAAGGTCGAGAAGGATTTTAAGCTGAAGTAGTAGTTAGTACGGTAATACTAATCTAATAACGTAGTAGTAGTAATCTAATAACGTATTTACAAGACTATAAATATTTATTTTGCAAAATAACGTATATATATATTGTTGGCGGGAGGGGTTTCATTGCGTTTAATAGCGTACCTCCCAATCCGTTTCCATGAATTTAAAAATTAGGGTTCTTTACTCGAATGTAAATTAGA
>CM077114.1:3361375-3371428 GCA_039619505.1 Cimex hemipterus | reverse complement strand
TTCCATGAATTTAAAAATTAGGGTTCTTTACTCGAATGTAAATTAGAAGAGAGAATCTAGAGACAATAAAATTATAAACAACCAATATCATAATTATATTTATTCATTAATTTACAATTATAGTCGAATTCTTAATTATGTATAAATCGTTGGCCAAGAGAACGTTAAACTTAATTTAACAAAATAAATTAAAACACAATATTCTTAACTTCTAAACAAAGTTTTTTTTTTTGTTTGTTTGCTCAGCTGTTGGGTTTCAACTCTTCCTGTTTTCAGCTGGTTCAACTCAAGGTAGCTGTGGATGCGAGGTCTATAACGATCCAGATGGTCGAGGTTCAGATGATGCCTTCGCCGAGGATATCCAATTTACACAACTGGTGTTCACGTCGCGACAATAGTTTAAAAGTTAGGGTAACGAAACGAGAACATGGGTAGGTGCGCACAGTACAAAACCTCTCACGACACTAAACTGCCTCCAAGCGAGGAAAACATGCCCGCTAAATCATGACTGTTTTCAGGGCCAACCGTATTTTTAATAATAAATATTTATAGTCTTGTAAATACGTTATTAGATTTATTAATCGTTGACTCCGTTCTTATCGACCGATTATCATAAAGTAAAGGTGCAAAGTTTTCCCTTCGCATATATCGTTCTAATCGGAGTATTGAATCAATTATTGATGTAGAAATTACAAGGGACGCAGGGTGGCAACTGGATATTAGACCTGGGATATTAATAGCTAAATTTTTCTTTGAATTGATCATTTCATTCGTAAATATTTAAGCAGCTAACAGAAGATATATTCTCCAAAAAGCTGAGTTCAAATGTTTTTCATTGGCCAAATTGTCATTTTAAACTCTGACGAGCTGTATCACAAATGCGGTGACCAATTTAAAATATTGAACTGGGTGAAGAATTTTTTTTTTACTTCATTTATTTATATCTACAACTGTACATGCATGATATACAACCAGCAGATTGAATTTCAGACTGTGTGTTTGGCATTATGGGCGAGAGAAAGCTACCCATTGGCAACCGCTCTGGATTAATGAAATGATATTAATAAAATAGGTCTCGTATCCATATTCTTTTCAGACGTTTAGGTGGTAATTATGGGGAATGGAGTAATTGTATTTGTGTGTTGGTGTGATTTTGTAATTTACTATGAAAACGTCTGCAATATGCTTTGATGGATGAAAAAACTGTTGGGATTTGAAGATCTCTGTGAAGTGTATTATCGTTTACATAAAATGGGGCAGAAACAATTAGTCTTAAAATTTTGGATTGAAAACTTTGTAATCTTTGAATATGGGTGAAGAATAGAACGTAAAATATCATCAATCGATCGATCCACCTCTAAAAAAAATATATATATAAATAATTTATAAATGATGGTAGAAGGAAGAAAGGATGTAAGGCCGCGGGGGAAAAGGTGAAAATGAGAATAATTCGCCTCGCACCAAATTTCCCTTAGTTAACGAGCCCTTTCATAATAAATTCATAAATTATGACAGCATAATAAAGCCAGTGGGAACGGCGTATCCGGTGAGGATTTAACTCAAATTTAAGTGTTAACTAGATTGGAGACATGAGAACGGTCTATTAGTACGGCCAGACCGGTGCATTACCGACGGCATCAATTATATAACGTTAGTGTTTACACACGGCCTACACTAGTTGCTAAAGCCATAATTGACTTTAAATCCAGCTAGCTGTTTGCATACTACTCGTCAATCTGCATTATACAAACCGGCCGGTCGTGTACGACCTGTTCGAACAATCCGGGCATCAAAATTAAACATTTAAACATCGTTCGTGTCGAAGCACCCGATTTTCTATTTCTATGCATTGCATTTCCTTAAAATTTTACACAATCTAACCAAACGTGCAAGTATGTATGAATTAAAAGTAAATTAATATCAGTAGGATCATGATATATCTTAATCTCCATTTTATAATAAAAATATTTTTACTAAAAAGCCGCAGTTTGATCATAGTTTAACTTACCTCGTTTGCAACTTGATTTCCGTCTACTGGAATTGAATGGTTCGTATGAGATCACAAGACCAAACGCGACTATTCTTCTCGAATTTTCTGCTTATGCTTTTTATTAACCTTAGTAGTCTTCACAGAAGCGCGTCAGTTATGTCCATATATTTATAAATTCATCTTTATTTTTAAACATTCCCAGTAGCCTAAAGTATGTTTTGAGGGTTCCTCTTCGTTTTGCAGTCGGCAATGTCGCGCTAAAAGAGCTAAAATGAGACTAATGTTCAACTTTGATGCGGTTCACTTTGAATTTTCCGGTCTATGTCCTCGGATGTTGTTCCTTTAAATTATATATACATATATATATATATATATATATATATATATACATTTTTTTTTTGAGATCCAATCTTATGTGAGTGATAAAGGATGTGCCATCTTCATCTTGACATTGCTCATTAATCCCGAAGATTGTGAAAAGCCATAACGAATAAGGCCGATCAAAATTGTCTTATATACCCAAAGGTTCAATCTATTAAACGCATCAAGAACAAGAGGGCACTCTCAACACGACAATGGCGCGCAATTACACGGGAGACAAACACTTTGAGCCCTGAAGATGATCTCAATAAAAGAGCGAAAGGTTGGCGCGATAAAGAAAATATTTTTCGAAAACCTGTATCACACCAGACCGCATCTCCCGATATCTGAATAATAAAGAACAATGTCACATTTAAATTAATTGTTACGTTTTATATAGTTTGATTAAAATTATTGACGTTTTCATCTGAAAAATTTAATTGTTAGGGGCAAGAAAAAATCATTATGGAGGTTTGTTTATATGACATCAATAACTATAGCGTTGTATCTTTGAATAAAATAAATTTCCTTTCGCTCGACAAAAAAAAAAAAAAAAAAAATCATTTACGCGTAAAACGGTATTTTTTCTTCCGAAGGAATGCGGGTGCTTTTCTAACAGGGTTTTACTGCTTAAAACTCCTTTGTCAAAGGGTTTTAAACCGTTATCCGCAGAATCCTCAGCATTCCTTCAAACGATTTCACGGGCAATTTACCCATTGAAATTACTTTCATCTCACCTTCATCCCCTGATGTGCCGGCTCATCGCTAATGCAGTGTAATCAAATTATATCAAGTATTGTTGATAAAAGCCCATCAGTAAAAAGCCGTAGTCGGTGAGCAATAATTACGAGTTCTTGAAGGAAGATAGCTTTACGCTCCGCTCCCGACTTAAATCCAGGCGTAGATGAAGTAGTTCGCCAATAATCTTCAAATTACAATTCATTTGTAAAATAAGTTCTTTTTCCTGAAATCGGAAACTTGGATAAAAGATACCGAAGAACTAAGGCAAAAATGTATTAAAATTAATACGAGATTATGGTTATGAAGTCCCTGGAGAGGCGCGCCACGGCTTTATACAATTTCATAATGGATTAATTAAATATTCACAGCCTTTTTCTTTCTTACTTGCAACCCTTCTATCACATTGCTTTTAAAAACTTTTAAATGCTCTCTTGTGGCACAATTCATTAAAAATGGAAAAAACTTCATCTTCTTGAAGTAGGAAGCTTGGGAATAAAAATTCAAATAACCACTCTTATTTTCCGACAAAAAAAGTCCAACAACCCTACTACTAAATACATATTTCCTTTAAATCCTTTTACATTTAGGCCTTTTAATTGTTTTTTTTTAAACTCAAATTACAATAGATTCTTAAAAAACACCGTTAACAGATAAATTACCAAATATAAATTAAACTTTCAATCCTAAGGTATCAAAGTAATATTTACTGGAATTCACAATATGATTTACTATCAACAAGAAGGACACTGTTATGATCGTATGATTGATAATGTTGAGCCGGTCGATTTGGAGTGATGTATAGCCCATTCAGAAGACAACGTACAATGTCAAATCGTAAAATAAATAGCTTTCCACCGAAACACAAAACTTCCGCTGAGATAAGTGACTCCATGAAGAAAAATTCAAATCGAAGTACGTCTAGTCTTTTGTAAAAAGTTATTTAAAAATAAAACAAACATTTTTTTCATTTTCCTTTTTTTTTTAATTTGATTGTTACTTATCATGTAATAAGGAGTTTCTGCCTTCTGATCTTTTCAAAAGACATGATATCGAAGACGATTTTGTTTGATGTATATGATAGAGATTGTCGTCATAGTGACGGAAGAGGTAATTTGAAGTTAAAGTGTATCATCGTTGGATCGGTGTTATGCCCTAGTAATCATCACGTCTGGTATTTCCTTGAATACGATTACCCTGGCACTGAGATAAAAGGAATTCTCCGAGGTTTTTTTTTCTCAATATCTCGGTTATTTTGATCGGGCATTATGTACTCTCTCGCTAGAATAATGATGAAATATACCATTCCAGACAAAATCGGATGAAATCTGATGCTACTTAGCGTTGACTATAGTTTTTTTTTTTAATATTTAAACTATTGCATCGCATATTAACGAATCGTTTTTGCTCGGTTGTGACAGGTTAAAAGATTTCGTCAGCTATCATCATGAATTTTAAATTTAACACTTTCAATGTTTTGTTTAAAAACTTATCTAGAGTGATTCGTAATTATTCAATTTACACGTTGAAAATCGGATTAATTCAAGTTAATAAAAAAATCAAGGCGTTGAAAAAGTTTTAAGCCTAGGAGTATTCTCTGGTGTTGCTTTCCGTATTCCTATTTAAAGATTTAATCTAAATCTTATTTCCTTTTCAGTGAACGGTGATCCAGGGGAATCTCGCAAAACGACTGAAACTGACTCAACTGTAGGTCCGATAAGCAAACAGATAGGAGGAGGAAACATTTTCAAACGGGAATCTTTAAAGAGATTGAGCAAGACCGACTTTCATTATTAATTCTTTTGGGTAGTTGTTTTTCAACTCCCTGAACCGGCATTTAACAGGGTTCAATTTTTTTTTTACTGTAAATTGAGTTTGGTAGGATTGAGTTCAGGCTTTCTATCCTTCTATTAAAATAAAATACAATATTTTTTTAAACAATATTTATTACCAGATGTACAAAACGACAGGCTATGTAATACTATGATACATATTTACAAATCACATTGATACAGCAAATCCCAATTTTACTTAAAGGGAGCTTAGCGAGGAAGTCCCAGGGTCATATCCGCTTTAGTCGTCTGACGGGATTATAGGGTTGAGCTATGTCGGACACGGATTGGGCTAATGGGTTGGGGTGGGTGGAAAATTCATCGTGAAACCTATAAACTTTGGTAAGGTTAACTTTATTTACAATAAAAATTTTGAGGTAGTATTAAAAGGTGGTACTGGATAAATAAGCACGGACTGCATTTGTAAGTACTTTGGATTGAAAGGCTGAATTCGTTCGGATTCGTTAGTGTCTCGTAGTTCAGGTCCTTTTTTTTAATGTAATATTTTCGCCCAATAATATGTATTGTAGTCCGGAGCGTCAATATACTCCTTGTTTGTTCTTGAAGAATTCTGTGAGAGGTGTTTTGCTTCAGAGGGTAAAAGTTGCATGGGAAAATTCGGCAGGGCTTGGAGCCTTCAACACAATTGCAGAATCGCAATCAAAATAAGAACGGCTGAGTTGGGGGTAAAACTAGAGTAAAGTTTATAGTTGGCATGGCCTAAACCAGGGGTGCTCAAACTTGAACTGCTGGCGATCTACCTGAATATTTTTAGATTACTTACGATCGACTCTGAGAGGCTGCAAGTGTGTGTGATGCAGGGTTGTCGTACATACACGACACACCTACGTAGGTAGGGTGTACCGTAGCATATATAGATATTAGCTTTCTGCACAATATAGGTACATTATTTTAGTCAAGGTTTGGGTTAGGTTTAGTTAGGTTCTTCTCTACAGTATGAATGAAAAAACTCATAGTTATTCAAAATTGCGAGTTTATTGGTTGTTACGAAACAAAAGAGTGACATATGGTGTTAAACTTAACTAAGGAGTGGCTTTGGATGTTGAAGCGTGGCACTGTATGTCCTCAGCATACTTTTCATAAGATGGTATGTAACCACTGAGTGCTAATCGCAAGCATGATGACATATGATAGTTAATCGATTGCGATATTTTGATTTAATTATCTTCATTTCAGAAAATGCAGACTCTCACAAGTAAGTTGACCCAAAAAATGCCGTCAGCTGAAGAGCGATTTACCTTACATTAGGATATTTATCTTCAGATATAAAACACCAGAAATTTGTATCAGATGCTGTAGCTTTGAGATAGATATCTGGTATAATCTGCACCAACTCATTTTCAACAGAACATGAGTTCATATTAAACTGGCTTGCTATTTCAGTAGCTAATTCCTCAATGTTTTTCCATGAAAAAGGATAAATCATAAATGATGCTATATTAACCAATTTACTGCAATCATAAAAACACATTTCGAATTGTCCCAAAATATTTGATAATTCAGCCTCATACGTATCATAATTCAACTGAGGAATCCTTGCTTTCAAAGACGGAAAATGTTTAAGATCCGTTCTTTTCAGTTGATTTATCATAAGTTGCAATTTACTTTTGAATGCGTTTACTGCGCTAATCATCTCAATAATAGTTTTTCTTCTACCTTGAAGCTTCAAGTTAACTGTGTTTAAGTGCATTGTGATGTGAGTCATGAATGCCAAATCAGTGAGCCATTTTTAATTTTTCAAAATCTGAGTGTCATCACCTCTTTCGTCTAGAAAAGCTGTTATTTCGGGCAATAATTCTTGTAGTTTAGTTACCTACCTACTTATTAAAATTTTTTTTCTTCTCGTGATCTACTCAAAAAGCACTCACGATCGACCGTTTGAGCACCCCTGGCCTAAACTGTAGAGCAGGTACATCATGATAAGCTTAAGACATTGCCCTGGAGTTGTCAGAACGCCAATGTTTAAGTTAGATAATTGCTTAATACTCACCCACCCTGGAAGCCATAGCCCATTTTATGTGGACCGACGACGGGTGGTAAAATGTGGTGGGAACCCGGGACCCCGAAACGGGCTACCTCGGGCTCCCGTCCACATCCTCTTCCCTCAATCCGAACTCCTTTATTTTATCGTATGACCCCTCCCAACCCTTGGTAACAATGTATACATCCCAAAACATTTTCTCCTGGGATCTAGCGTACCTTCTCAGTTTGTTAGTAAATGGCCTCTTCGGAGAATCTAAATGTGCCATCTTGGATTTATCCAATTTTCTTTAAGTGTCCATTTAACTTAGAGGGTCCTGTTACGATTCGCAGTTTATTCCTGTTTCCTTTGGCACATTCTGTAATCTCTTTTCTTCCGAAATTGGTCTTGGATGGTCTGCGTCCAATTAGTGAATTTCTCGTTTCCTTTTTGCCTTTCTGTCTGAGATATTCGTTAATAGTATGAATAAAGTATGGGTTCCGATGCTAGAGAAGGGTTTGGGTCTTCTGAGCGGTGTAGCAGCCCCTTTCCTTGTAAGGATGTCCGCTTTTCCGTTCCCTTCTACTCCCATATTTCCTGGTGCCCAACAGAGATTGACTTTGTTCTGCATACCTAATAAGTTTAATTTTATTTAGCAGTTCAACACCATCCTTGAACTAGTGATACTTAAGCTTAGTGCTTTGATAGTTGCTTCGTTATCTGACATGATGGCCACATTCTCGTTTTTGTACCCTTTACTTGAATGGGGTACATCTTTCTGAAGCATAAATCTCAGCTTGGAAGATACTAGTCTCTTTTCACATGAGGTTCTGATATTTGTTTCCAGGTCAAAATACTCCTGCCCTTGTACCTTCTTGTGTTCTAGATCCATCTGTGTACCAAAGGATGGTGCCATTCGTAAAAGTGGTGTTTCCTTCTCGTTCCCATTCTTTTTTTCGTTTATTCGGAAGCACCATCCTGTTCATGTCGTCTCTAGGAGACATGAGTATCGGCTGGTCTTTCCATGGTTTGTTGCAATTTATTCATTTTAATTTTATTCCTGTTGGAGATTTCTCTTTGGTAAAATTAATTATGGTTTTCTGCGCTTAAGAATAGTGAATATGAAGATTACTCATTTTGTAAGGAAACACCCTTACGCGTCTTTTCTCCATTTTAATCGAATTGTATTATCTTCCACCATGGAAAGACGTCTTGAAACAGAAGTTGGCAATGTTACTGTGAGAATGAGCCATTAACGTCTGATTCCGAGATCCAGGAAGTGCATACGTGAGTCGTGGTAATGGATCTCTCATTACATTACGACGCTTGTTCGTTAATGCTTAGAAAACCTGGGAATTTTCCTTCTGCCACTTCCCCCTCGTATATCTCCAGATCTCAGTCCTATTGAGCATTTGTTGCAAAGCAGTCTTTTCAAACATCCGCAGCCAGTTGACCTGGAACAATTGAGTGCAACTCGGCAGCGTCTATGGAGTGAAATTCCTTATGAAATTTTTAACAACTTGCTTAACGGGTAGTGGGAGTTTTAGCTAACAAAGGACATTACATACGGTATTAATTGTTTAAAAAAATTATCATGGCCAATAAAAAAAGTATGCAATTAAAACATTTCTTTCATTATATTTCAAAATCCGTTAATTACATGTCAATAAAAATGGCAATATTCATAATAATTTTTTTAGCAGTTTACAGTATTTAAATTGATAATGTTATTGTATCAATAATAACTTTTTCATTGTAATCTTTTAATTAGTTCTCGCTTCATTTACTTTGGCCACACGTGATTACTCTACATCAAGAGTTCAGCCTGAGAAGGAAAGGAAAAAGAGAAATTTATAAGTTTTTATGTTTTATGGTTTAGATAGTGATACATAGAAAAAATTAAATGGGCGCGTGGGGAGGCCGCAACCGCGTATAACGTATGCTGAACCGGTAGGGCTGAAGGGTCATTTGAGCGTGGAACTAGGAAAAGCGGTTTTTTCTTTTTCCCTTATTAAAATAAATCTAGGACACAGGGCCGATGGTATAAAGAGATTTTCCTGTGTTAGATATTTTAGTAGCTGCGCCCTTTGGTGGCGAGGGGGGATTAGACCGAAGAAGGAGGAAGGACGGGTAGTGCTGTTAATTCATGTTGTGTCGCATTGCGGGAGACCCTTCATTGCACTCTTTAATATGCTTCCCTCGCCTTTGGCCTTTATGTGGCGAATAAACGGTTTCAACGTTTGTCTAGACTTTAAACATTTCTATCAACAAGTTCACACCAGTTGGCCTTGATTTGTGAGACAAGGTCGTTGATTTTTGAGTTTGTCTAGACGGAAATTCACATCACTCTTGACACAAATGGGTCTGCACTGTCTGTCTGAAACGACCCGGTGTGTTGTCCGCAAATATATAAATCTCACTGCGAACTATTTTCTTCCTATTATATTTACACGTAGATTCTCATAACAAGCGTTTATTATCTAATCGTTTTGAAATATTAAATGATTTTTTTATTATCACTAGTCGAATATATAATTTCTCCCACTGAGTTGTTATTCTAAATTTATGTTATTGTACGTACATTAATAAAAAAAGACTAAATAAATACGAAGTACTATCATAGCAACGATTGTTTCGTTTAATAAAATACACCCACAAACACAAAAAAAAGACTCGCACTATAATAACGTGGGAATTCTGGCTAAATACAAAAGGTATTTACTTAACTAGAAAATTAATAAAAAACACATCACTCAGACGTAATAAAAAGAGGGGGAGAGATAGACCGCGAGAGCAAAAAGAGAGAAAAAACAGGTGAATTAATAAACGATTTAATATTGATTATTTTTATTTATTTATGTTTTTTAGAAAGATAGGAAGTGGGAGAGAGGTTAGGAGAGAGTAGTAAATAAGGTTTCATTAATAGTCGCCAAATAAGGACAAATTAGACTACTATTAAATCAAAGGTTAAGTGAGAGAAAGAGTGATAGTGGTAAGCAAGAGAAAGAGTGTGGAGTGAGTGACAGAGCTCGCAAAAAGGAGAGAATGAGTAATGTTTTATTTATAGTCTTCGAATTATGTCTAATTTGTCCACTGTTGTTAGGAGAAAGAGAGAGAGGGAGAGAGAGAGAGAGAGAGAGAGAGAGAGAGAG
>CM077114.1:3330629-3346375 GCA_039619505.1 Cimex hemipterus | reverse complement strand
ATTATAAAAAGATTTCTCTTAGTCTGACATCGCTAAAAACCTAATTTAAGAAAAAACAAAAATATTTTAAAACCATTTACATTTTAGCCGTCAACTGACAAAGTCACTTCTTTCGATTAATTATTCACTCTATACATGTATTTTGTGAAAAAAAAAATGAATTTAACAATGCTAAAAATATTAAATAATAAATAAGTAAAATTAATGTATACAATGCTACAAAAAAATTTAATTTTCAAAAAATTATACATACTAAACAATGTTAGATTAAAAAAATGAATTTATACACTGGTAGAAAGCTTTTGGTTAAAACAATTAAAAGATAGTATGAAAGAAATTAAGCCGGCTGTGCATAAATAGCCAACTGAAGAACGTGAGAAAAAGAACATGTAATTCTCTCCAGATTGCGAATAGGTCATATCAGGATAATTCATAATAGACTTTTAATAGGCAACAACCTTCCAACTTATCCTCGATGTACGCGAAGTGGAGAACGCATCATTTTGACAGTAAAACATATTTTGGCCGACTGCCCCACTTTACAACCCTTTAGGCAAAGGCTCAACCTTTCGAGAGATTTACAGGAGTCACTGGGTCCCCAGTGTTTCTTTCGAAGAGCGCTTTTCAGTTTTCTCAAATTTATTGGAATTTACAATGAAATTTAGGTCTTTTCCCAAATTATTTTACCATTGAATGTCTGCTAATGTCTGCATAAGAGTTGTGCGAGCATGATTTCTTTTTGTCAGAAGTTTTTGAGGCTGCAGGAGCGGAAAAATAAAATGTGAGACAATACAAATTGCGGGGTAATACACTGCAATGCCCAATATCGAAATTTAATAAAGAAAAATAGCTCCTTCAAAAAAAATATTATGTTTTGTTTCTTATTATTGTTATGTAGAATAAGTTATCATACTTGAATGGAAGAATAAAAGGATAAAGATGAGCTAATCACGCTGAGATTGTTGCTAGTCTGACTCCATTATGATTATTATTATTAGCCATACAAGCCTATGGGGAAATTTTGAAATTATGAAAAAATTCACAATTTATATTTAAAAAAAAAAACAGAAATAAATTTTGTAATTTTCTTAAATTTAAAGTAATTTGGACTTCCGAATTAAGAACTTGAAAAAGAAAATTGCTATTTTTTGCTATTTAAATTTCCTTACTGCAAGCTACCGTAGAAAATAAATTATGCAATATGCACCGTCCAAGTTCGCAAAAAATAGATTTCTTTTAAAATTATTTTCACTTTAAATCAATTTTAAATTAAATAAAATTAAGTCTTACTAAAAAAAACATAAATTCATTTATTTTTGGGGGGCAGCCAACTAATTTCTACACATTTTGAAAAATCACATTTTTGATTCCGAGAGTGCCGTAAATCTAATTTTGTATTACACACTATTTTCTTCTTTATTAAACAGTACGTACTCTGAACATCCAACGTTTTGTAAATTTTTTTTTTTTGACAATCGTTAGGAAATATGTGAGAAATAAAATTACATACACCTACCATTAAATTGAAAATATTATAATTATAATCCTCTTGACAATGTATATTAATTTTTTCCAATTGCGAACTTTTTCTTCATTTTTGTAGTTGCAAGGTTTTTATCAATTTTGTATCAATATTTACGTTGATTTTAATTTAATACCGGGAGAAAAAAAAGGTCAATGTCAACATGCAGATGCAAAAGCTGTGAACACCAATAAAAATTTTCTTTAAAATGAGAATCCCCCATTTTTATTAGTCAACTCTTTCTGGAGCTTATTTTATGTCCCTTTTGCTGAAAGGAAATGTTTGATAAGATCGATTATTACTGACTTATACACGTCGGAAAACGAGTGAAGAAAGAATGGTTTTTGTTACAATTTGGCCTCACCCGTTTATTTCAAATATGATTAGCATTAGCAAATTAATTTTAGGATAACGAAGGAAGGTTGAATCGACCGGTATGATATCACCAGTCTGATCTCTAACTTACTGGTTAATTGAGCGTAGAAATTGTCTCAGAATAGGGTAGAGATGATGAGGTTTCTTATGAGTTTGCTTATGTTCATTTTTGGATAAAATGAACTCTTTTTCTACGTAATTTCTTTTTTATTTAGAGTGGATTTGATTGGCATGTTTAATTTTAAAACCTAAAATAATTTTTATATACTTTTGTAGTTGGATGATCTTTTCGAGAAATGTAGAGGACCCAATTTATTTTTATTTATCACAAAATGGTCAGTGGTACAATATTTTGCTTTATATTGGATATACTTTCTTACGCCAGTCTTCCAGTTTTTTTCTCATATAGAAAAAAAACTGAAACATTTCTTTGACTGTACAATATTATCTCCTTACTATATATGAAATAACAATTTTCGTTCCTTCAATTTAAACAATGTAATGTCATGGAAAAGCGGAAAAAATTTTATATAAGGATAATTTAATGAACGGATTTTTATAATTATTTTCGTTTCATCTGGTGTTTAAGCTGTTAAATTTCTCGAACAGAGGGTAAACCTCTTTCTAGATGCGCATCCTATTTTTTGAGAATATTCACCTGAAAGACCTGATCTTGCCATAAGAAACGTTTTATGTTCTTAAAAACTCGTGTAACTTTCACGAATTAGCCGTTTTATCGTGCAAATGCAATTTCCAACAATTGACTTTTCTCTCTCGCTCTCTCTCTCTCTCTTCCTTTCTCGCCCCTTTAGCCTCCCCTCTTTACGTCGGAAGGAAATAGTTAAGATCCGAGGGAATAAGGAAAACTCTTAATTGTTTCTTAAAGTTGTCAAGCCACTTTCAAGACGGTCCGCGAAGTTGGGGAAATAAATAAGAATGGGTGCCGAATAATTTAACGGTGTCCTTTACAGTGAGGGGCGGGGCGCAGGTTGTGCAAGTGGCGGCGGTGGGGACGTGAACATCGCAGCCGACGGAGGAAAGGACAAAAACTTTCCGGATGAACGAAAGTGAATTAGTGCCGCCTTCTTTTAACCAGATCTTTGATTACTTTCCATTAATCATTACAAAAGGGAGAGTGAGGGGAGAGATAGAAAGAGAGGGTGAGTGTGAGGGAAAGTACCGGAGAGAGAGAGAGAGAGAGAGAGAGAGAGAGAGAGAGATAGAGTGAAAAGTAGAAGCAAGTAAAACATTATGTCAAGAGGCTAGCTCATCAGTTTGGGCAGATACCAGTACCAGATGCTATAGCCTATTTTCCACGCCATTAACTTGCCTGAATTTATTTTCTTAATTTCACTGTGCAAGAAATGAGGGAGACAGAGATAGAGAAAGTAGAGAAAGAGAGTGACCGAAAGAGAGAGAGAGAGAGAGAGAGAGAGAGAGAGAGAGAGAGAGAGAGACGCATGCAACGCAAAACCGTCGACATTGTTTCACGGGGCTCAGATCATCAGTTTGGGAAGACTTACCAGTCTTGTTGGTTTAGCCTATTTTCCACGCCGTTATTGTGCTTGAATTTATATTCTATTCTAAATTTTTATAATGTTTCCATAACTTTGGAACTATAAACAGTAATAATAATAAATTTCACTTTGAAAGAAAACAGAGAGAGGGAGAGAGATTGAGGACGTTGGTGGGAGAAGGAGAAGGGCGGGAGCGAGCAGAAACAAGCAAACCATTGTTTCACGGGGTACAGCCCATCAGTTCGGGAAGACTTACCAGTCCTGATGTTTTAGCCTATTTTCCACTCCGTTATCTTCTGCGATTTTACTTTCTATTTTAATTTTCTTTATAACATTTTGGAACTATAAACAGAAATAATAATAATTTTCACTCTGGGAGGAAGAGAGAGACAAAGACAGAGACATAGAGAGAAAAAGAAACTGCCGGAAAGGGAAGAGTGTGATAAAAATAACAAAAAGAGAAAATAATAAAGATTAAAGCTATACTTTTTCTTATTAATCCGAAAATTCAGAATTAAAATAATGTTAAGTATAATTGACTTAAATTATTTATTCCAAAGACGTCCAATTTTGTGCCAGCAATTTGACAGATAGGTCGATGAAAACGGTGCGAAATAAGATGTTTTACGGGGTTCAACTATCGGCAAAACTTAGCACAATCTCCCCCCTCGAAATTTTCCCTTAATAATTTTTTGTTTTTTGTTTGTATTATGAAAGAGAGAATGATGTGGCAAACAAGCAAGAAGAGAAGACATACATTTAGAACAGAAAATTTTATTGTTAAGCCATTTATGTTTTTCTAGTCAATTGACTAAGTAACTTCATTCAATCAATAAATTATTATATTTAGTCTTGATTGAGATAGAAAAGCTTTTGTCGCAAGCGGGATTCGAACCCACGACCTTCAGCTAAATCGGCCGCTACTCTCGCACTTGAACTGTCTTGACTTCCATCCTCTCTTTATAATTTGCCACTTAATAAATTGCTGTAAATCCAATCTGATTGCATAATATTTCAAAATGGCAAATTGAGAGAAGGTTCGAACAGAGAGAGTGTTGTAGGTTGAAATGGAGAGAAATGTGGTACAGCAGCGGCGCCTTTAGCCGAAGGTGGTGGGTTCGAATCTCGTTCATGACACTGACTTTTTTCATCTCAATTAAATTAGTAATTTTGTTAATATTTTAGTGCAATGAATATTTCTATAATTACTTTGTGTTCTTCGTTTGAATTTTAATTCTTGTAGTCAGAATAAAGTAGTTTAGGTTTAGTATTTTTAGAAAGTTTTTTTTCATGCCATTGATGGCCCTTTCGTAAGGCCTGTGACTTAGGATCATAAGTATGGTTGCTAGAAAAAAACATATTTAAATAATCGGGTCCTTTGTTTAACAAATAATAACGAAATTAAGATTTGATTGAGGATCAGGTAAATCGTTAGCCGATAATTTGCCTGATTCTCGTTAGAATAATGTCACGCAAGTTTCACTTGTCCATCGTCACTTCACATATATTAATTACGAGTATTCGCAAAAAGGACGGGGTTTTATCGGTCTCGTGTGTCCCAATTTTTTTCCATGGATTGCCCTATTGCTACGCGAAGGAAGAAAACGCTATTTATTTTTTCTCTCGCCGTTTGTTATATTAACGCACATAGTAAACAGTAAAAAAAATTGCTATCTACAATGATTCCGAACCCTCAAACCCTTTTTACCCGAATTTGAATTTTTAACACAAGATTCTTCAAGTAGTGTTAAAAATTGGTTTTTGTTAGCACGCCGAAAACATCGTCCATTTGTTCGATACGCCACAGAAACTACAGCTACGAATGTAATTACGTGCAAGAAATGGACCAAATTGATAGACGCAACAAACAGAAAATTTCGTATTATAAAGACCCAGTTAAAAAAATTTAACGAGATGATAATTTAAAAGCGCGTTTATCTTACATCGTAACTTATCACAAAGTGATCAACTATAAAACCGTCACATATTCGATTTTATTTCAAACCTAAAAAATCGATTGAGGGTGAGCAAACTTTTCCTAAAGTCATAAATAATGTGGCCATTGTAGAAAACACCCTCCCTTAGTTCAAAATTGTTAAACGATCCCCGAAGTTATTGGTCTGTACAGTAATACTGGGCAAGGTTATGCAACGAGAAAATTTTTTCCCCTAATATTGGCAAAACCTTCCTTTTATTAAAATTGTCGATTCGTGTTCAATTTTAATTCCTTACACTGATATTAAATTAATAAGTTTGATGAATTTTTCCGTCGTATCTCCATCTCAAAACCATATCCGATATGAAATGCATTGCGATATGAGCAAGCAATAAATAAAAATTAAGCATAAAATCGATTGTAAATAAATTATCCTTCATTGATCTTAAGATGTATATAAAATTGAAACTATTATAACTAATTTACCCAGTAATTATTAATGCTGGCTTCAGACACCATGGATTTTTGCAGTTTACAATATTTTAAAACATTTAAATTTTGACAAATCAAATAGTTTGCCATCTTTTTGTTTTTATCTGTTTGTTAGAATACTATTAGATACGATTGTTTTTAATATAAGCTTTAGGACACACACAAATAAACGTAATGAAAAAATAATTTTTTATTAAGCAAGATATTGAAGTCATAATATAACTTTTCAACTCGTTGAATATCTCATTGCAGAGTGACATAACTTTAGGAAAAGTTTAAAGGTTTTATTACATGTATAATTATAAGATACCCATTAAATAGTAAAACAATAAGGGAGGTTTTAATAAAAGGCTATCTTCAAATCCTGAACAAACATTTGTGTTTCTCTTTTGGGGAGAAATGGTTTCATCCCAGTTTCCCACTTAAGGAAACTACCAAGGCCGGAGCGGCCTTTCTTCCTTGATGGCTTAGCGCTCGAACTCGCCTAATTGAAGACGACGGGAAACGGCGTACAAGAAATGATTAGTTTCCCCGAAATGTCTGCCAAAGGGCTCATCACTTGGAGACTATAATTTCACATCTTCTTCACTTTTCCATTATTGACATAGTTCTCTTTTGACGGTCGTACTGGCTGAATGAATAATAAACACACGGAAAATATTCGTTTATTCTATATTTCTTCAGATTGTTTAAAAAAACTTTGAAAGTAGAAAAATGTTAGTTTTTGGTGTTTTTAAATGTTTCAATTTACTTCGCAGCTTTGAAGAATAATTTAACCGGAATTGTCGGCTTCAACGGGTTCTCGCCTGAATATTTAATCTCACCCAACCCATCACTTTTGCCAACCTGACGAAACCACTTCCGCGTCTTTAGTTCCCCAAGCGAACGACCGGCGGCAAATATTTTGAAAGCGCATCAACCCGTAAGAGGGCCTAATAAATGCATGGGTAAGGAAGTTTGGTTTCCTTTGATATCCGATTCCTCAGCTCGGGGCGGTTGTTTATTTAAGAGCGCTCATGTGTCTTCAACCTGGCGATGTTTTTACGAGCACTGAAATGATATATTTGGCAAACTTGAAGCACAAACTCCTTTAGAAGTGTGTTCTCATCTTCCAAAGTTACAAGAAATCACCAAAGCACACATGAATGAAATAAATAAACAGTGCTTTTACATCGCAATATCTAATAACAAAGTATTTTTAATAATTTATATTATGGTAATAAATTCTATAACAAAGAAACCTCCGGCTGAAATTCATAAGAAACAAATAAAAACCAGCTCGTGGCTGATCGTTCTGGCGTATTTTATATGGCGGTTTGATAAGTTCAATATTTTTACACCCAGTATGTATAAATGGGGCGGCGGTGGCCGCAAC
The DNA here is from genome assembly GCA_039619505.1 of Cimex hemipterus. Lineage (NCBI taxonomy): Eukaryota > Metazoa > Arthropoda > Insecta > Hemiptera > Cimicidae > Cimex > Cimex hemipterus. The sequence goes on along the minus strand of CM077114.1, from coordinate 3,339,158 downwards.
GAGTTAGGGGTTGACCCAGTGCTCGCTACTGTAAGGTAAAGGTCCCGGGTTCGAATGCAGCCGCCCTGAATTCTAACCCGCTTTCAAAAACACCGGTACCATGAAGGTGTATATAACACCTGCTGTTGCGAAGCCTCGTAAAAAATATGTATAAAAATATATATTTTGTAAAACTACACAAAGTACGGATTGACTTTTAGTAGACTTTAGTGGCAGAGTTATTAAGGCGTCCTTGTAACTGTCATCCTTTATCTCTGGGTTCGAATCCCTGAATAGCCCGTGGAGTTTAATCAGTATTGATAAATGTACAGATTTTTAAAATTTATACAGCGATGTAGTTTATCAACCAGCTAACTCAATGCTCTCAGTTATCGGGTTTGTGGTTTTATTTTATTGTAGCGTAATTTAGTCTCTCTCAAGGCGAAACGATTACAAAAACCGATTATCAAAACAGCATTTCTGGAAGGAATTCACAGAGTTTTGTTTAGGACTTGCGAAACCAATGTCATAAATTTATAAATAATTGCGACCGTATAATATCACGTTACAAGTTACAAAATTATAACATGCTATTTTTTATCACAAAACGATACCACTCGAAGAAGATAACAGGCCATTTAAAATGTATACTTTTATTTTTTACACTGTGTAATGAGCGAAATTTAAAATTTATAAGTAATATAGATCAAGTGTCATTAGCTGAATTAAAAGCCATTGCATCTCTCGAGACTGTACGAGGATTAATCTTTGTTCAGTGCGTTGGAGGACATATACTGTTCATGCCCCTGGTGGGATTATAGAGGTGGTTTCTTTTCGGTAAAGATTATTGAGGCGAGGGTAGAGTTTATTGTAGAAAGTGGAAAATGTTTTGCGGCTTTTGTTCGGCACGTGATGGACTTAGAGTTAATTGTGAAGGGTGATGCTGGAGACGTCGTATAGAGTCTTTGACAATAGTTCTAAAATTTTTGGACTAGATGGGCGCTATTCTTTGGTTGTGGGAAGTTTTGCCGGTGCACCATAGTTCTAGACATAACGCCCAGATTGGTTTTAGTATTGCCTTGTACATTGTCTGTTTTTTGTTGAAACGTTAGATTTGTTGTCATTACTGTCGTTTTAGACGTGTGATGATGCCAGGTAAGTCTGGAATCTAGACGAGACCTTGGGTTCTGGGATGGGAGTATTGTACAGAAATATTGTATTATGGATTTTTTAAGGGTGAATGATTGGTGCCATTACTTACAGTAAGCGTTATACGATAGGGTTTGCCCAATTCGACTATTTGCAGGACATGTGCCTGTAGATCCTCTGAAGCAGATATGGGAGTTGGTTTATATCCAGATTGTGTAGTCGGCCTAGGATGCAAGGCAGGTAAATGTGGGATATCTGAGGTGTAGAGGAGGTCAATGATTGGATTAAGTAGGCAACCCTGAGGTACTCCAGCGCCAAGAAGAGAAAGGTGGCGCATCCTTGGCGGATATGTGATTGTAATAACAACGAAAGAATTGAAACGTGGTTTGACCGTTCGGCAGCGTCAGTTATCCGGTAGTTCAACTATATGCCGTCCTTACAGCGACGTCGGGTGGTACAATGTGGTTAATGCTCGGGGCCTTGGAAAGGGGCATGTCGTGTCCTCCACATCCATGTTTCAATATAGATTTTTACACTCTTTCGTGTGACCCCTCACAACCCTCGGTTACAAGAAGGGATGTCCGGGCGTAAAATAGTGTTGCAGCCCTCAGGGCCGTATAGGCTAGGTGGAATATTGTCCTTTTAAGAACGACCCAGTACGGGAAAGCACTATATGCAGTCATGCGCGATAGGAATTATATTTCAATTAAATTTTACTTTTACTGATCATTTATTGTTTTTATCATTTTCCAGTAATATTTTTAGGAATGATATAAAAAATAAATCAATAAACTTTTAACGGCTTCGTGATGTTAAACCTGCACGAACAATTTGTCATGTGGTTTTTAATCTATCTAAGTGCCTTGTAAGAAGAAATGCACTATATACTTCGGGATTTTCTTCCTCCCAGTAGAGTAAAACTAAATTCGCGCTTCGCACTCGTATCATTTCCTCTTCACGGAAAAGCCGTGAAATAATTCACCGACCAAGATAATAAGAGTGTAAACGAAAAAATTTCTTTCGCATCATCGTAAGAATTTTGAATCATTAAAAAAAAGATAGTTCCTACTCACGCTAAGTGTCCATCATTCATCATTTCTATTAATTTTCTAGTCAAAGCAGTAATGGATTATAACACAATCAATAAAATTACTTCACTTTACTCAAATTCTGATAGTAAAGAAGAACTTTTAAATATTTAATATTATATAAGACTTTTATGATCAAAAATTAACAAATCAATCTGGTTCAATGCCCAGTGTTTGAAATTAAACCTAACCCCAAAATTCGTTGTTGCTACATTAAATATTAACAAGTATTCACTTCTCTTACATCATAAAAAAAACTTTTAAATAATAAATTACGTAAATTGTACTGTCGAAGGGATACAAAAAGTTTTTATCAATATATTGTAGACAAGTTTCTTGATGAAATAGGTGGAGCGCAAAACAATACTTCTTAACGAGCGCAGTATACTATACCCTGATACTATCTCTACATATACATTTAGATAGGTCTCGGCTGATTTATATAGGTCAAAAGTTTAAAAAATGAATGACTTGTTCAGCTCTTAATTATTATCATTAAGAAGAATGATTTTTTTTTTTCAAAATGTCATTGTAGTTTATCAAAAGTTGAGCGGTTCTGAATTATAGAAATATAATAGAGACCCCCTGTAAAAATGATTGAAGAGAGAACAATTTTCATTTCGTCTTATTTTTATGCTATATGCTTCTCTTATTACCCCAGAGGACGGATTCATTTTTTGCAGAATTATGTATTTTCCTTGGATAGGAGTGTTCGAAATAAAATTCTAAAGCTAGAAACACAGTTACCCGATGCTACGCCACGTTTTGGTCGTTTGTGCACATCTATCCGACGCAAGTGCACGTTATCACAGTGATCTCTATCGGGGGCGTCGGTGGCCGCAAGGTTTAGTCTTCGACACGGCGCTCATCACTGTAAGGTAAAGTTCCCGGGTTCGAGTACAGGTCCCCTTCATACTTACAAATGAGATTTTTGTCAAAAGCAGGTACCCTGAGGGTTTATATGACCTCTGCTGTTGCGAACCCTCGTAAAAAATAAAAAATAAAATAAATTATCTCTATCACAAACGCAACGCATCTTTTGTAATAAACTGTTAATTAAATTTTATGAGCACAACCATCTAATAAATTCTTTGTTAAACTTAATTTTTTTCACATTTTGTAATTAATGTAACGACAAAATTACATGTACTTAGTTTGAAATAAACAAAAAATATGAGTGTCCTGTTCTCATGCTACCCGACATTACATGGTGTAATTTTACGAGAAAAATTATGAAATAAATTGTTAATTAAATTTTACGAGCAAAACCGTGTAATAAATTGTCCCAATTTTAGTATATATACCGTCGAAGCGAGTACAATAAATTTTTAGTTAAATTCATTATATCAAAAAATATTATTGCGGTGTTTTGCTTAATTTTCTACCAAACCGTTAAAATTAATTTTTTTAATAAAAACTAATTAATTTTAAATCACAGCTAATTCGGTTTATATTAAAGTAAGTATGTTGTAATTAATATGACGATAATAATGCATGTAGTTTAGATAAAAATATAAGTGCCCCGTTCTTTTGTCTTCGGCGGTACTTGATGCGAACTGACGAAAATCTGGCCAGAGGGGATCGCAGTAGCGAAGAATATTATCGGGTAGATGTACACGGGGGTAATGAAACCTTATGGAAAATCGGAGTTTGGATTTGCGCCGGATAATATCGGTTAGCGTCGCATGGCGTAGCATCGGGTAGGTGTGTTTCTGGCTTAAAGTTGGTAATCGAACACACGAACCACTAGACGACCGGTGTCATTTTTGACCATTTAAAACAATATGAAATTAAAAAGTACCTACGATCTCGAAGAACAAAGAAACACTAAAAGAACCTAGATTAAATCTGCCAAAGGCATCAAAGATAACGACGAGACATACACCCTTCCCCAATCTTTCAAAAGCGAGAAAGAAACAAAAAAACGCAAGATGTTAATCCTTTATATTAATTATTGAAACAGTACGCCAATATTTATCTGAAATTGTTCCAATGAAATTTGATTAAATGCTTAAGACGTTACGTGGCTCAATGTAGAACGGCTAGTTGGATGGAATGGGGTTTACGGATCTGACGTTTGATGATTTAGCCCCAGAACGAGCAGAAACGGGTTAAGGGATGCCATTAAACCTGATTTCTCAGGTAATTTGTCATAGAGGGTACGTTGCCGATTTCAAATCTGGACAATGTAAGTGGCGGCCACAAATTACCGGCTCATTTGGTCGAGGTCGGGAGAGTTATAACTCAGAACTGTACGAAGGAAGATAGTGCACATTGCCACCTGCTCCGCATCTAATGAGATGTACAAACAAAGGGTTGATTTATTGCCTTTCCCCGGCCCTCTTCTCCCTCATCGCTCCGGCCTCATCCACTCCTAACAGTGTTTGCCCGGCCCGGGGTGTGTGCTCAGACAATGACCTGCGTTAAATAGAGCCCTTCCACTTTTCTCTGTAATCTTCCCTCTCACGGAATACTCTGAACTTCCGCCTTTCCGCACATAATAAAAGGTTGATTTTGTTTATTTAACGCCATCAGAATTTTTAACCTTCAATGACTTATCTTCTGAAATGGCCGGCGACATAATTTTAATTTGATCTAATACAGGGTCGTCTAAAAATATTATTTTGCATTTTAATGCTATTTAACCCTGTTCTCATATTACAATTAATTAAGGTTTTTAGTCGAGATAAAAAATTAGAGAAATTTAAAAGGTGAGGTTGAGATGGTGCACGAGGAAATCGAAGTCATGATAACTCAAGTGGTACAAAAGCGGCGTATTTACCCGTAGATCATGGGTTCAAATCCAATAAAAAATAAAAATTAAATTTAGGATATAAGGTTGCGTGGTCCGATTGACCGAAGAAATAATTTTCAATTAATTAATTTTTAATTAAGTCAGTGTCAAGAGTGGGATTCGAACCCACGAACTTCGGCTAAATGCGCAGCCGCTCTCTACCCTTGAGATGGGAAGTGTCCGAGCGGATAGAAGTCGCGATAGCTCAAGTTTTTTTCTCGTGTTTAATATTTGTATTTTATCAAAATCAAAGTTGTATTGTTTTTCAAAGTGGTGAGTGGCCAATGGTGTGGGATTTGTTTTTCATGTCTTAAAGTAATAAATGTGTTTTTCTAGAGATTGCGATGTACATTCATGTATGTAGCTGGACAGTACGAACAATTAATTTTATAAATTGCATTGGGTTGTTCGATATTATGCCAACAGCATACAGCAAACCAATTATTAAACCTTAATTTTATTTTTACCGTTCCTTCCTTTATCATCTTTAAACTTCCTTTCCAATATTGAATGCCGAATAAGAAATCCAATCCAGAAAATCCCAATTCTTGACTCTCTTTGAGTTAAATAAAACCGAGAAAGATATCAAAGAAATTTTCGAAGATTTACCGCGTCTCGTGTCACAATTGTTTAAAATCAGCTGGAAAATAAATTCACGTTTCCGAACACTCCCAAAAACCAATATGACACTACAAGAATATCATCTCACTTTATAAGAGTATGAAATATTTGGTTCAAAAATAAATTGTATTTTTTCCAAACGTATGTTGTTGTAATTTACCCAGGGCCTGAAGGTGACCCGTATAAAGGTCGAAACGTTGGCAAAAAAAATTAAAAAATGCTTTTCTAAACTACCTCATTCTTGACCTGTCCTCACAACTTGATCAAATAATGAAAGTTGCAATATTAATTACAGTTGATAATTACAACAAATTATGAAACAATCAGTTCTAAGGAACACACATTAATACAAATTTATTAGTAACAGTTATATGACGCAATAACTTCACTAGGGGCGTCGGTGGCCGCGAAGTTTCGTCTTTGGCACGGCGCTCATCACTGTAAGGTCAAGGTCCCGGGTTCGAATCCAGCGGCCCTGCATTAGAACCCGACATACTTATAAATGGGCTTTTTTTCAAAAACACCGGCACCCCGAGGGTTTATATGATCTCTGCTGTTGGGAACCCTCGTTTAAAAAAAAAAAAAAAAAAAAAAAAAAACCTCACTAACAGCTCCCTGTGGCCAATTCTTATGTCGCCGGGAATCGAATCGTGATTACACGACATTTGAAAAATGGCAAAAAGGACGGAAAATTCGAAAGGTTGTAGGCCGAGAGGGAGCGGATCAAGGTCACAGACTCGAGCAGCGGCGCATTGAGCCGAAGTTCGCGTGTTCGAAACTCGCTCGTGACATTAACTTTTTCATTTCAAACAACGCCTTACATAAAAAGAATTATTAATTGATTTTAATATTATATCACGAATTACTATAGATTGGAGTTGCTGCAACATTTTAATTGATTGTCTCAATAAGATCTTCATTTCTTTACCATTTTACTTATGCTTAAGCACAGTAGCTTCTTCGTAAATGTATTAATGAAAAGATAAAAATAAAATACCTCTCTGACTGAAGACGCAAACAGGTCAAACACATGTATATCTTCCCAATCCTCTGGAAAAAAAATTTCTCGCCTCTAATAATTAAACTAACTAAAAACTAATGAACTATTTCATGATTATCTACATTAAACTTTAACTTTTAAAAACGTTACTTTCTACTTGCAACTGCTGCACTAACTCTTTTACAGAAAGAGGAGAAAATTATTAATTGAATTTTTTATTTTTGAAATTGAAAATGATTTATTTAAATTTTTATTGAATTATATATGTATACACTGAACAAAATTGAAAGTTCCACCTATAAGTCCCACAACCAACCAAATTTAAAATTTAAAATCTCACATATACATTGCTATTCATAATATACATATATGATATGGTAAATAAAGTGTAAAACTTGCAGAAGCATAATTTAAAACATTCAGTAAATAATATTTCAAAACTTTTGGAATACGAATATCACTCTCTCTCTCTCTCTCTCTCACACACACACACACACATACTCTAATATTTTTTTTCGATTAGCTCTGTACATATTGAGCCCCGGAAGGTTTTTTCATAGTAGTTTTACAATTCCAAACATATAATATTTATGAAATATAAATCTAATAATGAAAAATAATGGTTTGTAAATGTAAACTATATTTTTTTGTAATTAATCCGCCAACTTATCATTCTCATTAAAAGAATTGTTTTCCTCGAATTAAAGTTACAATTATGCTTTCTTTGAAAGCCACTCTTGAATTTCCTGATAAATTGTTTCTGGAAGGGGGTCTCGATCCGGCCCGGGTCGGAGTGAGAGTTTATTGGATTTTTTCAATTCTTATTGTAACCCCTTTTGCACTTTGTTTCGTACCGATTTAATTAAAAATACACAACAAATGGGAATACAATTGATTTCAAGTTGTCTCCCGTTACTTTTTCCGGAGCGAAAAGGGAAAATGAATGGGGCGAAAGTTTACCGAATCAATTTTCTCAGTCTCCAATGAAAGACTTGCGAGTCAATTATGAAAAGACTCTTTGAATAGTTGACAAAATCATATAGAACGTCTCCACCAATCCAATTTCAAATAAATTGTATTGACAAAATCGTACGACGATAATCTTTTTACAATTGCAAATTGGTTTCAATTGTGACAACTTTAGAATTAATTATGTACAAGGTGTTAATATCTTTAGAGATAAATTGTTAATTAATATTGTTGAAAAAAAAGTTTATTTTTATTTGATGAGCGAATAAATAATACCAATTCAATTTACGGCTAAAACCACTTTGACTCTCGGGTAGTTGGAACTCTCTCATACGTACTCTCTCTCACCCTCTCTCTCTCCCTCTCCCTCTCCCTCTCCTTCTCTCTTCCTCACTCACTCTGTTTATCTATCTATGTTCCCATGACATAATGGAATTTTCTTACTTTTTTTGTCTCTCTCCCCCTCCGTCTTTCACTCTCTCTGTCTGTCTGTCTGTCTGTCCCTCTCTCTCTCTCACTCTCTCTCTCTCTCTCTCTCTCTCTCTCTCTCTCTCTCTCTTTCTTTCTTTACCTATCTATCAGAGAGGTACTTTATTTATTTGTATTGTTTGTTGTTGTTATCCTTAAAAGCACCTATTCCCAGGATATAATAGAGTCTTTCTTTCTTTCTTTGTTCCTCTCTATCTCTGTCTGTTTGTCTGTCCGTCTCACTAACTATCTCTCTCCCTCTCTCCCTCCCTCACTCACTCTCTTTATCTATCTATCAGAGAGCTGTTTTATGTATTTGTATTGTTTGTTGTCGTCACCCTTAGGAAAACCTGTTCCCATGACATAATTGAGAATTGAGTTTTTCTTTATTCTCTCTCCTCTCTCTCTCTCTCTCTCTATATATATATAGAACGTCTTATATATATATTCTGCTGAGTCGA
>CM077114.1:3313608-3330229 GCA_039619505.1 Cimex hemipterus | reverse complement strand
ATACATATATATATATATATATATATATATATATATCATCATAGCTAATCGACAAAATATTCACTTATTAGGGATTCCCCGCTCGTATGTCTTCCCTCCCATAAGCGACATTTCAACCGTTACGTTCCGTCCGTGATTACGATTATATCCATGTATCCGGGTAGGAGGTTTGAGGACAAAGATGTTGTACAGGTTTAATCATCATTTAGTCTGGTTGTTGACGTGAGTCGGTTGCGGTGAGGACTACAATCAACCCTCGACACGCATCAAAGCTCACTTAACAACCCTCATCACACACTCGCTACTCCAGAGCGACCGCAGCTCATAGTAACACAAAACAGTTTACGGTAACCAGAAAACCAAAGGACCCGATAACGCTTTGTCGATTTTCGTTTTTACCTATGATAGTAAAACTCTTTGCACACAATTAAAAATATATAATCAAAAGTGGAAGTAAAGATGCAATTTTATTCTCGAAACCTAAACTTACAAAAATATTTGATAGTTGTTCAATTTTCTCATCTCACCAATAAATTCCTGAAGACTTTATATTATTATTCCTCTACAGAGTTTACTAAAAATTGATTAAATATGCGTGTAAATGATATAAGTTATTTCGAAATGTCATCTTTAGAATAACAACTTAGTAGTTTGAATCGAAAAGTAGAAAACTCGTATGTTGGTTGGAATACGATGATGATTTTACTAAAAATCTGAGTGGCCTGTAGCGTTAAAAAACGGTCCCTACAAGCCTATGTTCATCTCAAAAATTTCCTTCAACTACTTAACTTCCCCAAAAAATTGGGATCTTCAAACAACCTATTGAAAAAGTGGGGGCACCTGAAAGAAAAAAGCTTCGAGACAACTCGTAATAATAGATATATTTACAAAACCTTTTCTGCTTACAAATGAATCTATCAACAAATGGCCATTATTGACGATGTCTACAAGATATAAAATCGATAGGACATTACCAATGCAACTGTCCAGCGATAGCTAACAAAAGGCTATGGTACATGGTCAAGCTGCTCTTGGGCAACACAGATTTATATATTGTAATATTGAAAAGAATTGTCTACATCCTTCCAGGAAATCCTCGCAGAAATCGGAAAAATAAACGAACGCCAAAGCGAGTAAACCTATGATTCAAAGTGAAGAAAGAAAAATTCCTTCCATATATTTTCAAATAAATCGAGTCCAGAGATAACGAGACTAGTTAAGAGTATAGATGATTTTCTCCTTTTTATAGCGTATTACTTGCCATTCTGTACTTTAGGGATTCGTCGATTGGTGGTAAACGTTCAAAAATACACTTAAAATGTTAAACAAAATTCACTAATTCAGTGGTCCGCTTGCCCAATTGATAGATTACAATTAATTAAGGCTTTTTTGGTTCAGACGAAAAACGGCAAAAAGGAGGAAAAACTCATAAGGTGAAGTTGAGATGGGAAGTTGATGTCCGAGCGGATCGAGGTCAAGATAAGACAAGTGGTATAGCAGGTGGGTTCGAATCCCGCTCGTGCCATTAACTTTTTTTCATCTCAACTAAAAAAAAGCCTTAATTAATCGTAAAACAAAATAAAATATGAGAGCCTTGATAACATTCACATTACTCTAGAGTATCTGGCATTCTTCTGGGCAAATTCTTAAAAAGCGCCGCTTTTCATTCTAATAAATTATATTTAAAAAACAGAATTCACACTTGAAGCACTGATAACTTTGGGGAAATTTCAGATGTACAGTCCATTCACGCTAATAAATACATTGTTCCAATTCATAACCTTTAAAAATATATGGCCATGAAATAACGAAAAACCAACGGAAACTGCTTTGACGCAGGATTTGACTGTCGATAACTGAGCTAATCAATATAACAAAATCTTCTAGATATTTTTATGTGAATTAGTTGAAAGCTACTACTATCAGTTTACTTAGTGAATATTGCTCACCCATTGTTTTTATGCATATTTTTTTTATTAAGAACAGATACAACTCGTTGATCTTAATAAAAAATAAACTTCTTAATAAATAATTATCAAGCCGCTGCTGTGTTTCATGTACTACCTAGTAAGGTTTGCTAAGCAAAGGAGGGTTTAGTATGTGTATTCTAAATTCCGTCTAAAGGTGAGTAAAGCTATATAAATATGTATGCAATCAAGGGGATTGGGCTAATAGAATGGTTTGTCGCGGTTTAGCCCTCGTTAGCTCGTATCTTAAATCTGAATATTTTATAAATTTAACAACCTCCATATCGACCTCTTTATTTCAACGAAAAAAAATGAAAAACGAAACTCTCGATGTATAAATAATTGAAACTCAAAATCACTCTCGTAAAGGGAGCTATAAAACAATAATAAATATGCCACCGCGTTGGTGATAAAGTTATATTTCGGTGTAATTGAAGGGTGAGGCTAGTGGAAAAGTTAGAACGTCAAAGATAAGGTCTTGCTCGTTAATAATTTGCGCTTCGTTAAACTGTAACTGAATTCACTTGCAAACATTAGCGTTGAAATTACCACAGAACTGGCAAGTTCAACACCGTCGACGTATAAGTGACAAACCCATTGTGAATGAAGAGTTGAACAAATATCTGGCAACATATTGCATTCAATTTTCTGCATAATCGGCAACGTTTAACCGAGTATGTCTTGGAAACAAAGTGATGAATTTGACGAACGGTTAAATCCTAACAATTCGGCAGATGTATTAATGTTTCTAAGGGCTAAATTTAATTCCGCCGATAAATAGAAAATCGTCCGGTACAAAGAAAAATATATTCGTGAGAAAGTGTCGTAACTGCTCTCTCAATGGTATATTTCACGGCGCTCAGTTCTACAGTTTTGCACGAACTAAGAGTCAGGAGGGTTTAGCATAACGTTTCAGCCTTGAAGATCTATAAATCACCACACACAAAATATAATTTTTCCTCATCACTTTATTTATCTAAAAATAAAAATCATTTGCAAATCTGTTTTAGGTGACACAATATTACTGTAGCTACTTTTACCGATTCTTTTTACAGTTATAATATTTTCCAATTAAAAGAAAATTCTGGAGCCTTATCTTTCTGCCTTTCCTATCTTTGTTTGGAATCAAACTAAATGAAACATTCTGCTTGGTTTACATTTTTCTCTTGCTTTCAAATGAGTACGTACATTTTTCATTGTATGTTTCGGCCACCTAAAGGAACGATTTTCTCTCTGTCTCTAAAAATCTATTTCCCCAATTGATTTTTTTTTATTATCAAAGGAATCTTTGTATAAATGTTAAGTTTCAAAATGGTTTGACGAAATGGTTGCTACTATAGTATTTTTTATATTAGAAGGTATATTGAAAAACATCGTAGAATCAATTATTTTTCCATTGTTTAAAAGATAGGTCTAATGTATTGATAAATTGTGAAAAATCACATTTTTTACACATTTCCTTATCTTATTATTTTTGTTACGTCATTATAGGTATTTGTGTAGAGATTATTGACCGTTAATCCATAATTATTCAAATATCGTGAGATGCAGTCTGGTGTGATGTAGGTTTCAGAACGTTTGGATCCGCAACGAACATTTTCTTTATCGTGCCAATGTTTCAAACTTTATTGAGATCATCTTCATGGCTCAAAGTGTTTGTTTTCTATTGTAATTGTGCCATTATTTTGCCCTCTGGTTTTGAGTTGTGTTAGTGTGACATTTGTAAATTGAAAAGTATTTTTGGACACTCTCAACACGACTCGCAAGAATGACACAAGTACACAGAAGACAAACACTTTGAGCCATGAAGATGATCTCAATAAAGTTTGAAACATTGGCACGATAAAGAAAATCGTCACACCAAACAGCATCTCACGATATCTGAATAATTCATAAACGTTCAATATTATATTTTTTTTTATTTAAAGGCAAAATGGAAAAATTACATTGCAATAAAGCTTCATTTGGGTTTTGTTTGATTTATCTTTATCATTTGTAATTAATAAAATAATAAAGTATACTGTGAGATTTTTCTATTCAACCTACAAATAAAATTTGTCCTAAATAACTTTATTTCTATTCGAAATATATTTGGCTAAATGTATTCTGAAGCTGTCTTATTATAATTGATAATTGTACTTTTTTATGTAATAGAAAATCTTTTTAAAGAAAATTTATTGTCACGAGGGATAGAACTTGGCATCCAAATTTTAATAAAATCTCTTCAACAGAAATGTGTAAAAGACGGAAAAACTGTTAATTTCGTAGATGTTTTGATGAGAAATGGTTGCGCGTATTGCCTTTTTTATGTATATTTTCAAACGGTGTAAAATCAATTACTTTTCCATTTTTTGAAAATTTGCCGTAATGTAGTAATAAATATACGTATTTGTAAATGCCGAATTTTGTATGAAATTAAAAATCACATTTCGATATTTTCGTATTCTAATTGTATTTTTTATGTTATTTTAGTTATACATGAACGTTCAATATTACACGTTTTTTATTTAAAGAAAAAAGTGAAAAACCGTATTATAACAAAACACTTTTTTGGCTCAGTTTCTTGGAATATATTTGTTTATTAATTGAAATGATAAAGTTTACTGTGTGATTTTTCTATTCGAACTAAAAATAAAATTTGGCCTAAAAAGCATTTTCATCCTTTCGAAATATATTTGGCTTACTCTATTCCAAAGCTGTTTTATTTTTAATTATCAATTAATTTTTCACGTAATCAAAACTTATTTAATAGAAAAAAATTAGAACATGCCATCTAAATCTTAATAAAATTTATGTATTATTGTAATATTTACTCACGTCCTCTACAACGTCATGAATCTGAAATTTGGTTAGTTCTAACCACTTTTGTCTAGTGGGATGACATGTCAAACGCGTCCCGGAAATTCGCCATCACCAGTGTGCATATGATTTATAATTTATGTGATTTACGGGAAGACGTCTCTATTATAAGTTCGTGACGGATGGGCTGCGTATGCCAACCTGTTGTGATCTTTGTATTTTTTATTTATTCGGTTTGTATCAGCGTTCGTGTGTTATGGCGTACATGCCATTTTTGTTAATCGAGCCGATTTGGTTATTGTTGTCTAAGTAGTTTTTATTTTTTTTTTTAATATTGTTTAATTTTGATATATTAGATAAATGGGGTAATTTATTTCATTCAAACAATATCTATAATATTACATTGAAGGAAGCCATTTACCATGCATGTTTCATGTAAAGTTGTTTTAGAAGACAAAAGTTTCTTTGTAGAAAGTTATTTTACTCTTTATAAACAAGATGGTAAGATTTTCGTTTAAGAATTGTACCAACACGGGCTGGGATTTATTGTGGTTTTACCCATGTAAACTTGATTCCTCTCTTGTACTTAGAAAATTACGGGAATAGTTAACTCCATTAGTTGTTTGTGTAGCTTTATTGTTCGGAAGGACGTTTCAGAGGGCCCTATTAATCAAGGCATTGTTTGCCATCGAAGCGGGTCAGACCTCAGAAACAGCTCTTAATTGATCATCACCTACTAACCGAATTTGTAACCTTTTGTAAATAGGGGAATGGATGTCGGCTAATTCTTCCATTGTTAATTTGGGGTGCTGTTAATCTTTTTTTAACCCAACCACCTCCCCGCTGTACCTAAGGGAGACCTCTTAAACTTCACCTTACTGTTAAACTTGTAAATCATGGTGAGATAATCGTGAAGAAAATGGCAGTAGGAAGTTAGTATTAGGCGTAAGTAAAAATAAAAATTGCAGGAGCAAACTGCGGTCATTTAGACTTATAAAAGAAATTACGGTTATTTTCATAGCTCATTAATTTTTTCTACTTTCCCATCGCTAATTTTAAATACGTATATTAAACTTTTAATTAACGTATAAAATATAGTAATAGATTTCTTAAATATTTATTTCTAGTATAATAAAATTGTACTTAATCTTTTAAACTTTAAAGTTTTAAGTAGCAAGAAGTTAATGAAAAATCACTAAACTGAAACTAAACTAATAAACCAAAAAATATATAATAGATTTAAAAAAGTCGTTTTAAAACATAAGAATTCATTTATCCTTTAATTTGAAGTTTTTTAATTTGTTTTAAATTAAGCGTAACTAAGTTATTATCTATTTCCTAAGGGATGGAAATAAAACATTAATTGAAAACAAATTCAGAATAAAAGGAAGAGGTCATTGTAGCTGTAGTAAAAAAAAAGGCGAGAAAATCGTTAAATACTATAGAGTGCCGGAGGTGGTTAACAAAGTTTTCAAGGGGGAATTTTTTTTCCTTGGAAGACAAAGAACTCTCAAAGAGGCCAATGACTACCAACTTAAAGTTTAAAGGATAAAGATGGAGGAGAAAATAAAGATAGAAAGAACAGAGAGCGTGTGTGAGAGAGAAAGGGATTGAGTGTAAGAAAGTCCGTGGTGACTACTCTCCCAGAGATATATTTCACGGCGCTCCGTTCTTCAGTTTTGCAAGAACTAAGAGTCAGGCCGGTTTAGCATAACGTCTCAGCCTTGAAGATCCATAAATTTTCAATATTTTCACTTTGAATAATGAATTTTTTAACCCCTTCGAAATTTCTAAATTGGGTCAAATTCAGACAATACGTGTAATTTTTATAATCGTAGTACGTTGTAAATGTTATTAAATATTATTAAATATTAACTGGGAGAGCTAATTAGGGGATAGAAATTGTATTAAAACTTTTATTTTAAATAATGCTGAATGCTGCTTTTATATATTGTTTACAGAGTTTTTACTAATATTTTGGAATAACAAAAAACACGGGTTTTCTTTTCGTATATTTAATTTATTTTAGCTCCTATTATGCTCATGTTTTTTCTAAAAAATTAATTAATGTGGAAGCATTGTGAACTGTAAAGGTTTTGAAATAGAAGTGGAAAGACTTTTTCTTTTGTACGAGAATTGTTCCGAACGGAATTCATTCTCCGGTCCATTCTTGAAGTTTTTCTTTCAATTGATTGTATATGAAAGAAAGATCGTGAGGTGAGAACAAAAGGAAAGGGCAATTATTAAAGTTCATAACGGTGGTTTTACTTAAACAGGATCGTGCATGCTGGGAAGACAGGCGAAGGCGACGTGCCGTTCACTTGTCTGAAAACTTGGTTCACCACGTATTGTGGTGAAGCGAGGTGTCATCTGTCATTGGTGTGTAGAGGAAGCAGATGCGCTTTACAATGGGCCTTGCTCATTAGCACTCGCGCCTTTTGTCGACCCCCCCCCACCAACATGCCTCCCATTAGTGTAAGCCCATTATGTACCGAAATCCGGCCTCAATTAAAACCCTCTGGTTATAATTAAACAAACCAGCGTCCGTTTTGGTCGCAGACGTGTCGAGCCCGGTGGATTCCCATTCGACAACGGTGGGGCCGGAACGAATTCGAGAATTTATGGAGTTTGGTTAAACAGAGTTTGATAGTTTCAAGTGGGGTGCTTGTAAAAGTCGGCTCCTCTTGGAAACGGCGTAAACAGACTATGAAGGAAAATGTACAACCCACATAAAACAAAAATCTGATCATAAATTCAACCTTGAATAATAATTATACAATTCCATCTTGTCTCATTTATGACGAAAAAGAAACTTGTGCTTTCCCTCGATCATATTTTTACATAATCAATGATTCAGTTTTGTTTGCCGGAGATCCTGAACTGTTGCTGTCCATAGGCAGTTCCTTTTCTTTCGTAGTAAAAATATTAGGAAAATTAGAAGCGTCGTTGGCCGCAAGGTTCAGTCTTTGACACGGCGCTCATCACTGTAAGTTAAAGATCCCGGGTTCGAATCCAGCGGCCCTGCATTCTAACCCGACATACTTTCAAATGGGATTTTTTTTTCAAAAACACCGTCACCCTGAGGGTTTATATGACCTCTGCTGATGCGAACCCTCATAAAAAAATTACATATTACAAAACAAAATTAAAAATTATAGTTATTGCTGGGTTGAATCGCAATTGTTTAAACACAAATACGTCTGTACTGTACTAAGTTCGGCATACGACTAAAACCACCCTGTTATTTTAACCTATACTTTCAAAACACTGTACGTTACTGTAATTATTAACATTATATCATCTTCATATTTGTACGTCAATTTATTAATCGAATTCAAGGAAATTTCACGCCGAAAATGATTATCTATCGGACAGTTGTCAAAACAATGTTTAAATTGTTTCCTTTCTGATTGAAACCCTTCTGTTAATGGACAGTGACGACGGCCACTAACACAATCGATCGTCAAACACCTGTCAACAGTTATCGGGCCACAAATTGAATACGAAGAAATCTAATTATTTGGCTACCAACCGTATTTGGCGAAAAATAAAACTACGTAAAAACATCACATTGATTTTGTAATATTAATAAATTAAATAGATAAGCTTTTTTCTAGATTAGTACAATCAACCATATTTGCACTTAAGCAATGTTTATGCGTTAAGCGCATAGGAATTATTAAAATATATATACTGCATTTTATTTGGAGGATATGTTTTTTATAACTTTTTTCAAGCATTGATGTATTGTATAATAAACTTGTTAAACAATAATAATCTGAAATTTGGCTAAATAATAATAAAAAAAATATCTCGCTCTATACGAAAAAATATCTTGCAAACTTTATCCTTCACTTTTATTTAAAAACTGTGACGATCTTTGGGTGAATCCCTTTCAGAAAGAAGAAAACTAGTGTCCTGACTAAATATAAAAATAAAAATAAGAAAAAATATTTGTAATGCCAAAAAAATTAAAAGGAATACTCGTGCCACAAAAAATTATAAAGGTCTTTAAAAATAATATGTTCAGATACTATAAGGATAAATAAAAATATATGATAAGTGGAGACATACGGGATCAACTCCTTGCCATTAAAATTGAAGACAAAGCAGGTGCGTCCAATCAAAAATGAGACAGTCCTTCCTCGGCATTTGATAGTTCAGCTCATACTCCCCGATCCTGCCGTAGGGGATTTGCTTATCCTGTGAGATAATGGTATGGTATGGTATAGTAGGAAAGGATACCAGGAGGCGAGTTTTGTCCCAGGCACTGCAGCCTTCTGGCTTATTGTACCTTCCTAGTCCCTTGGTTTAGTCATTGACTGTTGTTGCTTCAATGTGGTTCTCTGAGTCTCGTTTGCGCGTTAGATTGAACCTCCACTGAGCCGTTGCTTCCCATTCGAAGATGACATGAGTGGCTCTTTCCTCCTCCTCATTACATAGTCTGCAAATGGGATCATCATTGTATATGCCCATGTTATGTAGATGTTTTCTCGGATGCCAGTGGCCGGTTATTAGGCCTACCAATCCTCTGAGATTTGCCCTCTCCTATTTTAGTAGTGTTTATGCTACTTTTGGTGAGGGTTGTTTTACCATAAGTTTACTGTGTCTTACACTGCTAGAGTTTATCCACTTTTCTCTTTGTTTTGTTTGGATCCATTCTGCGATGTTCCAACTGCTATGTGTGTTTTTGATATCCCAAGGATAGGCTCGGTGTGTATGGTCTTGCGGATCCTCCTCTGGCCAGTCTGTCTGCTTCTTCATTGCCCAAGAATAAAAATACTACTTGTGATGACAAGTGAAGAGTCGATGTAATTGAGAACACAAAAAATATCTGACCTCGTTTTAACGGATAGACAGATTAGGAAAATAAATGTCAAAGAAAATTAGAGTTTGAAGTAATTTTAAACTTAACTTAATTAGATTAATTTAATTTGCCTCGGAAAAAACTACAATATAATAAAAAATTATATTTAAAATATAATTTTTTTGCGTTGGAACTTTTACTTTTGGCTATCTTTTTGATAGTCTACTAGACAGTTATAAGATGCCAACTGTTATTTCGTCATCAGTTTACAATCATACGAGTAAAAACGAATTACATGTAGGAAACGGTTAAAAGGGATAAAACACATTTGGGCTGGACTTCGGTTTAAAATTGTAAATTCCTCCACGCTTGGAATGAATCATCAATTGCTCACGTTATTCCACTTCGTTAACCCAAAAGTCCCCCTTCACGATCGGCAGAGTACACCGGACGTACGTTTACAATTCGGAAAATTCTTGGTTAAATTATTTCAAGTTTTTATTTTCCTCTTCCTATAATTTTCAAAATAAAACGCTATTTCGATCCTTCTAAAATTTGCCTTGTTTTTGTTACGTTTTGTTTGTAACTTCTCTTCTGACATCGCTGTAATTATTATGTGTTAAAAGGTGCTTTTGACTAAGCCTTTTTATCATAAATCAAAGTCACCATTCATGTGATTAATGTTGAACGAAGATTAAGCAAACTTGCGTTATATGTAATACAAATTTTTATCATAGCATATTTTGTATTTAAATGAATCATTAAATAGTCAACTTAAACTTTTTCTGTCGCGTTCTTTACAAAAGTGAGCCGGAATCTTTAAGAATTTAATTTTACAAAGTGAGAGCCGAGGAATAGGACAATAGTGGAACACGCAGTACTTTGGAAAGTTAATAAAGGGTTATGTTATGGTCGCATGGCCACTATGTTCTCAAACTGTTGTTGAACTGGTGTGAAAGTTTAGCTCGGTGAATCGTATTAAAAACAGGCCAGTCAGGAATGGGCTGTACGTCATCGTCTTTGGTGATGGTTTGGTTAGTAACGCAGAATGATTCGATTTGTTAGAAAGCATTGGATTCGTTGGATGTTGGAAGGTTTGGAGTTCGACTATGTTACTTCAAATCGGTCTCACTAGTATTTTGCTTGTATATTGTTTATACTTATTTAGGGTTTAGGTCGTAATAGAAGTCTAGTGTGTCTTTATTTTTATATAGCATCTTATATTTTAAGTTTATTGCCTTGGTTTCAATTAACATGCACGATTTCGTAGTATTTGAGTTATTCCTTACTGACTGTGCCCTGCTTAGCAAATTTGATCTTGTGTTCATTCTGCTATCATCATGGTATGAGCATGAAGAGAGGATGTGGACGTCTTCTACGGAATTTTTTATTTCATTATTGGTGCGTAGACACGGGAGCGGTGTAAACTATGAAGAGAATTGATACTGGAATACTTCCTTGTTGAAATTCTGCCTTGAAGGGCTTGATATTTTATAACTCAATGCCATAATCTGTACCACCTTTCGGACAAGGACCTCAGCAGGTTGAGTTCATTGAGATATAATATAAATTGGTTTTCGGTTTCAACTTTGTAATTAACTACAATAGGCATTGCTTGATGTGACCCACAAAATGAAGGCGTGTCATGCCTTGGCTTCATACAGTGAGTGTGTAGGCGTACCGCCGGATTTAAGAATGGTTCTCGAACACAGGAGCGACTTTCAGCGCCCCCTGTTCCGCTCTTTAGAGGAAATGAGAATTTTTTATTGTATAAGGCAAGTTATGTGTTTTTTGTTACTGTATTTTTTGCGTAGGGTATTTATTAGAGTGAATGGGGAGAGGCTGATAGTGGAATAGCATCCCCATCGCCCCTCGAGCAGTGTGGCTTGGGGCGATGTCGGAATATTTGTAAAAAGACTAGTTTATTATTGAGTGCAGGTTGTTGGCGGAGCATCCATCAAAAAGATAGAATCCACTAATAGTGTGAATAGGGCTGGAATGAATTGGAGAATTTATGGAGTTTGGTTAAGCAGAGTTTGATAGTTTCAATTGGGGTTCTTGTAAAAGTCGGCTCCCCTTGGAAATAGCATAAACAGACTATGAAGGAAAATGTACAACCCGCGTAAATCAAAAATATGATCGTATATTCAACCTTGAATATTAATTATACAATTCCATCATGTCTCATATATGACGAGAAAGAAATTTTTTTTCCATCGATCGTATTTTTTCATATATTTTTCCATAATCTCTGGTTCAATTTTATTTGTCGGAGATCCTAGACTGTTTCTGTCCATAAGTAGTTCCTTTTCCTTTCATAGTAAAAATAATAGTAAAGTTTGAGGCGTCGGTGGCCGCAAGGTTTAGTCTTTGACTCGGCGCTCATCACTGTAAGGTAAAGGTCCCTGGTTCGAATGCAGGGCCCCTGGATTCGAACCCGACATACATACAAATGGGATTTTTTTCAAATACACCGGCACCCTGAGGGTTTATATGACTTCTTCTGTTGCGAACCCTCGTAAAAATAGTGTGAATGTATTTATCTGGGTGAATGGGTATTATTGAATGTATATTGCAATTCACTAGTTTTAGTGGTCCGCTTGGCCAAACAATATCTTTCAATTAATTTACATTTTTAGGTGAAAAATGGCAATAACGGAGGGAAAAATTCAAAAGGGAGGGTTGAGATAAGAAGTTAGTGTCCGAGTGGATCGAAGCCACGATAGCTCAAGTGGTAGAACAGCTCCGTATCAAGCCGAAGTTTGCGGGTTCGAATCCCGCTCATGGCAACGGATTTTTATCTAAATTAAAAACCTTAATTAATTAAAGTGTATTGCAATATTTCGCATTCTCTCGTGGCTGAAATGACCAAGCTGTCAGCTGCCCCAGTAAAAAATATGCATATATAGAAACATATAATTGACTAATATTGTCTTCAGTGGTGAAATCACTCAATTACAAGATCAAATGACAGCTATGCCTTGACCATCACGACTCATCAGAGATAAACTACAATAGGGTAATAAATAAAAGATTTCGTTGTTTTCTCATAAAAACGACTAATATAAAAAAAAAGATAAATAAACAGAAACGGTTTATCTTCCGAACAGACATATAACAACCTCTGATATCATTTCCTAAACGTCTTACCGCTATATTAATTAAATTTCCAGTATTATAGTAGATCTTTTGGTATAATTGTACAACTTGAGACGGAGCGGTTAACCACAACAATTGAACTTTATATTACAATAACAACTAACTTTGTATTAATACTGCGGACTATATTGCCCTTTATTTTCTTAAAATGTTAACGTATTAATAACGTAAAATGTAAAACAGTAATATGCAAATATTTTAAGCACACTTAACCGTTAGAAAAGAGTGTTTTTTTTTTATTGTACGGGCATTTTTAAAAAGTCGTATATACTTTTCATTGAAACATCCATTACTTGAAAAAGGATTTAGTTAATTGTACGTCTTTTACATGGCTGGTGTATTTGTAGTGCATGAAGATAATTGGTATTAAGATGGTAAATGACCTGTTCTTTAATTGCGTCCCCTTTCTCAACTTTTAATTATACAGGTGCTTTCTCCAGTCGGAGAGGCTTTATTCTCTTTTGTACTTATTCGGGTTTCTGTACAGTATGGTAGCAGGTGTATCTGGATCCCTTCTGACCCGTTTTAATTGGGAACGTGTTTCTCGTTGTTTTTTAAAGGTTCGGGAAATGCCTTTTTCAACATGGTAAACTTAGGAAATTCAGTGACAAAAAGCACTTTTTTTTTTATCTTTTCACAGTTAGGTTGTAATAAATGACGAAATTAAACTCTTGTAATATAGCAAATATTTTCTGTACTCAAATTGTCTATACAAAAATTAATTTCTGGTACGCAACATATTTTGGTCATCAGGAGAGATCCTTCTTAGCTTTGCATTTATTTTCTTATCTATCTCGGAATTTTTTAACTCCTAATTTTTTTTATTATTACTCCAGTGAAGCTATGATATAATGGTAATCAACTCGTTCATTTCATTATCATGTTGCTAGCCTCCCTATACTTCTGGGCCTCTTAAATTGTAACAATATATGTCTTTCCATTTACGCATAAATTACATTCGTACACCCATTGCCTCAGAGTAGAGAAAATGAAAATAATATCACAGAAATAAGATAAAATTATGATAAACTGATTAACCGTCACACTAACCTCAATGTACGCTAATAATTACATTCAGCCGTTCGTGCACAATAACATAAAAACTCTACTATGTTTTCATTGATACCCATTGACTCTTTATAGGTGTAAAATCGGTGAAAGTTTGAAAATTTATTATTTGAGAAGATACAACTAGAGAGCAAATTTATCATTTTAAATTTGTACTAAAAAATCTATTTATAAAAAAGGCCAATTGAAAAAAAAAGTTTTTCATTCGGTTTTGTGGTCAGATTGATCAAATAAATTTTTTTCATTTAATTAACCTTTATGTACTGTAGTGGTTAAGATAAAAAAAATTCGGTGTCACGAGCGGGATTCGAACCCACGACCGTCGGCTTAATTCGCCGCTGTTCTACTTGAACTCTCGTGACCTCAATCCACTCGGACACCAACTTCTTGTCACAACCACACCTTTTGAATTTTCCCTCTTTTTTGCCAATTTAATCTCAACAAATATCTTAGTTATAGATTAATTAATTGAAATAAATTACTTTAGTCAATCGGACCGCGAAACGTAATTAGTTTAAGAAGTAAAATGAAGTATACTGAACTAAAGCTCTCCGTGTCCATTTCATTGGTCGCCCGGAATCAAATAGATCGAACGCATTTGAAAAATGGCAAAAAGGAGGGAAAACTCGTAAGGTGAGGTTGAGATGGGAAGTTAGTGTCCGAGTGGATCGAGGTCACGACAGCTCAAGTGGGAGAACATCGGCGAATTAAGCCGAAGGTTGTGGGTTCGAATCTCACTTGTGACACTAACTTTTCATCTCAATCTAGACTCTAAAAAATAAATAATTGATAGCAATTTTAATCAACACTGACTTTTTAATCTCATCCAACGCCTTACTTAACATTTTTTTAATGCTATTTGAAAAAATATTGTTTATTATAAATTAATCTAAAATTTTAAAAGAATGCCTGACAGTTGGCAAACATTATGGTGAAATACGCTTACGATTGCATAGTAATTTATCTGTAGTGTCTTTGTCTCTTCGTTTACAGCATTGAAAATTAAAAGCTAAGAACAAGAGAAACAAATTGTTTAACAGCAATGGGAAAAAATACGATTCATGCGACTGTCGGTATTTACGAGGATGAACCTGTTTGTCAGGACTGTTTCGGTCCTAGCGGAGTAGGCCGGCTGCCTGTGACGGATGTATTCGTATCACACCTCCATTTTACCACAGCAGAAATCCATGTTTCAGATAACCAGGACTGGCACGATCATACTTCAATCCCCCACCGCGAAAGCACACATTTCCAATCCCCGCCCTCTCACTATCTCGCCCCGCAGCCGTAGAGTTATGAAGCAATTAATTGCAGCCTATCTAACGTCACTCATTCATATCGAACATAAATCATGCGTGAGGGAGACTTTTTTAATTATATCAAGCTTAAATTTTACGTCGTAAATTGCTATACCTGCATTATACCGTTCTTGTTAAATATAATAATTTTCTTTCCTTGGTTGTTTACATAGAAGCAGTTCTTGTTTAAAACGATATTAATCAACAATCACACGCTATTATGTAATATGTAGAAAAGTTATTTAAAAATGGCCCCCTTTAAGAGTAGTTTTGGAATTTATTAAATTTACAGGACGGCAAGTAACTCTTTTTGTAAATAGATTTCTCCAAACTTACTTAACGTCCACTTTGTCATAACATCTTATAGTAAATTTTTTAGAACAATCATTACTTTCAACATTTATACAACATAACATAAAACACTTCTATTTATTGAATATAAGAGGAGAGAGAGAGAGTGAGAGAGTAAGGGCAAGGAAGAGAAAGGAGAAAGGAGAAAGTCAGAAAGAGAGGGGAGAGAGACAGTAAAAGAGATAGAAAGAGAGGCAGTGAGGGACGGAGAGAGGGAAGGACGAGGAAGAGAAAGACTGAAAGAAAGGGGAGAGAGACAAAAAGAGACAGAGTGAGAGGAAGAGAAAGATAAATAGAGAGATAGATAGATGGAGAGAGAGAGAGAGAGAGAGAGAGAGAGAGAGAGAGAGAGAATACTTTATTATGGGACTAGAGTCCCATAAAAATGTCACAATGAATACAGTAAATATCGAGTTTGGAAGCGGACGGACAAACCTGCAAAGAAAGTTAATGAAAATCAGATAGAAAGAAAAGTAGCGGGACAACGAAAGAGCGAATCAAGAAATGAAAGAAGGGGAAAAATAGGTTTACAGTGAGAGAAATAATGAGCGAAAAAGAAAAAGAAAGTGAGAGGGAGAGAAAGAAAGGGAGTGAGAAATAGAGAAAGAAAGTGAGGGGAAAAGAGAGTGACATAAAAAGATAAATAAATAGGCAGGGAGGGAGAGAGAGAGAGAGAGAGAGAGAGAGAGAGAGAGAGAGAGGGAGAAAGAGTGATTGAGAGAGTGTGGAAGGGGGACGGACAAACATGAAAATAATGATAAAGGAAGTCAGGCGGAAAGGAAAGGTAACGGGATGCAAACAGAGAAAGAACCATAGGATGAAAGAAGGGAAAATAGGTTTAGAGTGAGAGTAATAATGAGCGAAAAAGAAGCGAAATGAAGTAAATGAAGTGTGAGAGAGAATTAGAGAAAGTCACCAAGAGGAAGATAACATGACAAAAAAAGAAAGAAAAATAAATAGATAGGTAGGTAGAGAGAGAGAGAAAGAGAGAGAGAGAGAAAGAGTGAGAGAGAGGAGAGTGAGAGAGGGAAAGAGAGAGAGAGAAAGAGAGAGAGAGAGGAGAGTGAGAGAGGGAAAGAGAGAGAGAGCGAGAGAGAGAAAGAGAGAGAGAGAGGAGAGTGAGAGAGGGAAAGAGAGAGAGAGAGAGAGAGAGAGAGAGAGAGAGAGAGACC
>CM077114.1:3299367-3311618 GCA_039619505.1 Cimex hemipterus | reverse complement strand
AATCCTGTAAACGTAAACAGAATATTTTATATAGATTTTTTTTAATGAAAACTTAAAATCCTGCATTATTTTCCGGACAACCCAATAACTAGTAGTAAGAATTCTGTTTTTTTCGAACGTCATCACATACTGTAAGCTTAAACTTTGAAAAAAGGAAGGAAACGAATTTTCTAATTTAGTCAATCCACATAATAATAATGTAGTGAATTATGTTGTCTTTATTTGAGGGATGATGAGGTATTGTTTTCAAGTGTTTTTCTTTCGTTTTTATTTTTAGTTGCAATCATTTTTTTCTATTTATATTATTGGCAAAGAAATTATTCTTGTTTTCTAACCAATATCTTTACTTGTGTCAAAATAATTTATATTTTTCCTATCTGTTGAAGCGTCTATTTTTAATGTTTAAGCCATCCGTATTAATTATATTTTTACTTCACCTGGCACTATTTTATAGAAAAAACCAACAACAATGGAATTAAGACTGAAATTAGTTAACAATCAATTTCTTCTTTTGCTCAATCTTGTCATTAAGGGTCATCAAAAACATTTTCCTCAAAATTTCGCTCTCAAAGGACCAGCGTTTCCGAATGTCAAAACATTTGCAGACGAAGGGGCCCAAATTAGACGGGATGGTTAGTCGGAGGGATCAAAGGCCGGCCGGAGTTTCATGAAGACAATAGACAAATAATTGCGGAAACAAATAACTTTACATTGGCAAGTGGATTTGCCACTCTGAAGTGGAAACCCAGTGAATGACTAGCAATCTACCCGCCACTACTTGCCAACCCCTTACGTAATGTTCAGCGTAATTAACCGCGTTACATTACGTGCAGTAATTAACGAAACAGTCATTAGTGACTCTCAAGGTGCCTGCCGTTATGTCAATTTATTTTTAGTACATTTTCTGCATTCCTATGTTGCGTATTGTATTTTTTTTACAATTAAGCTTTTAATTAATTTTTTTAGAATACTTTTATAAAAGTCTCTCTCTTTATATTTTACCCTAACCCATTCTTGCATTATTTCATAAAATATAATACTAAACGTAATACAAAGCAAGAATTATTTTTTAATTTACTTGTTTTTCGCATATTGTATGAAAAATACATAATCAACAGGATCGAATTTACGTGAGAGTACACAACGAAATAAAGTTGATTTTGTAATTGCATTATTTCTCTGGGTTTATGTTTTCATTACAATTATCGTCATAGTCAGATTTAAAAATAATTTTATTGTAATTATTCTGAGGTGAGTTTTCTAGTTTCGTGGTCCGCTTGACCAATTAATATCTTTCAATTAATTAAGGTTTTTAGTTAAGGTAAAAAAGTTAATGTCACGACCGGGATTCGAACCCATGACCTGAGGCCAAATACGCAGCTGCCTCGATCGACTAGTCTATCAACTAAAAACCTCAATTATTTGAAAAATATTAATTGGTAGGCGGATCACGAAACTAGTGAATTTAATAAGTTTAAATGCATCAAGCCGAAGATCGTGGGTTCGAATCCCACTCGTGATATTGACCTTTTTTATCTCAACTAAAAACTTTAATTAATTGAAAACATTCTTCTGAAGATTCTTATATTACAATAAATTCAGGTTTTTAATTGAGATTTTAAAAAATCAATGGCACGAGTAGGATTCTAACGCCCGAAATATGGGAGGGAAACTCAAAATGTGGGCTTGCGATGGGATGTTCTTTTCCTAGTGGAATCGAGGTCACGGTAGCTCAAGTGGTATAGAAGCGGCGTATGAAGCCGAGGGTCGTGGGTTCGAATCTCGCTCGTGCCATTAACTTTTTTTAATCTCAACTAAAAACCGTAATTAATTGAAAACATTCTTCTGAAGGTTTGTTGTTGTTTTCCTTTCTTTCGAGCCCACTCATTTATTTTCAAACCTTGAGTAGAATCGTTGAAAATACACAATGATGCGTTGAGCGACCATTCTTTTCCACCAAAGTTCATTACGCTATAAGAACAATTTAAAATTGTCGTGAATTTTTGACAATAATTTTGAATGAAACCCTGTGTCAACTGTCATTTTTATTGGATTGACAAAATTAAAATATGAAAAGAAAATCGATTATCTTGGTTTAGTTCTTCCCGTTAATAATCTAAAGTGATTCCAAGGCGCTTTTCTCTTTTAACTGTAACAAAGAAATGTATGGGCATATTGTTATTGAGATTCTCATTGACAACCCGATATAAATTTTAATCCATTTATGTTTAGTGGTCTAAACGATAATATTAATTATTACAGTAATTTTGTTTTAATGAAATGGCTGGGCTGGGATGAAAAAGTTAATGTCACGACTGGGATTCGAACTCATGACCTTCGGGTTAATACGCCGCTGCTCTAACCAACTGAGCTATCGAGGCCTCTATCCTCCCCGACAGTTATTCTTTTTGCTTTTTATCCCTCGTGGATCGAGGTCACGATAGCTCTAGTGGTAGAACTGCGATGTGTTGGCCCGAAGGTCGTGGGTTCGAATCCCGGTCGTGACATTAACTTTTTCATCTCAACAAAGCCGTTACATTAAACAAAAATTAATTGAAATAATTAATATTATTGCTTAGGTCACTAAACATAAATGGATTAAAATTCATATGAGGCCAATGGTCCTTGGGTTCGAATCCAACTTGTGACATTAACTTTTTCATCTCAATCAAATGAAATACAGATAAAAAATAAATCGACTAAATCAGGCTCAACATTCAGTTTGCTCCCAAAATTTGGCCCTACAAAATATCTATTGACTTGGCAAACCGGTAAGTAAAAAAATATACATACAGATATTTCTAGTACTTTCAACTAACGGGTTAATAGTAAAAATGTGCGTTTTAATTTGCTTTTTTTCAAAATCAAAAGGTAAAATGAAAAAATAACCTTTTCAATTGAAGTCAAATGTTGGGTTATGCAAGTGTTACCACCTTCAAATCACCTTGCCTTCAAATTTAACAGGAAGATGAACTCATTTCTATGAAAATTTTGTCACTGACAATAAATTGGAACCTATTCGGCAAATAAAACCCACCGTCCAATTGGTTGTAATTCCGAGTTTATACTTAACCCCTCCTGGCCCCTCGGTCCGCCCCCATCCAACGGTTGCTCGCACACCCTGGTCGTACAACCTCAATTTTTCCCCGCCCTCCCGTGCCACCTGTTCCCGTGAATTACAGGACGACAACTCCGAACGGGAGCCGACTCTCCAAATTGCACACCTATGAATTAATGATATTGCCGACCTGGAAAACATCGGTACCTTGGCTCGCCGCTGAGGCGAAACAAAGCCGGGCCAGTTGGAAAACTTTCCCGAGTCAGAAGGGGCAGTTTTACACCGTTTCTCGCCACAAGCCGCCCGCCTGCCGTAACTTTTTAACGAGAAGAATTTTCTGCCTTCTGCTTTCTTTTTGACCGAATACATGACTTTTTATGACCTCATTTACACAACAATTTCACAAATTTTTAAAAATTGTGAAGAAAACTAATATTTAATTCAAAATATTTTACATTACATGCAATATTGGTATCGTAATGTTTTTTTTTTGTTACACACAAACGATCATCATCAGTTATGTTAAGGATTTGTGTCGGACATGTCCGTTCAACAATAACACTTAATCAATTTAAATCTTTCAGAGTACTTTCTCATTGTTGATGGTTAAGCTTTAATTCTTGGATTAGATTTTTCATCTAGACCATACCGCAATCCAGACTACTCGAGGTTAAAATTCCTGTCAGGCCGCAATGTCGGTTATCGGTTCTCCCACCGCCCCGCCGTCCTCTTCCTTCCTTTTCTAAAGATACTGACAGCAAAAAAAGAATTTTTTTTTACATCGGCAAAAGCAATAAACTAGTGTTTCCAACAATTCGAGTGTACGCGTTCCAAATCAAAATTTGAAAAGATTCTAGAGATGCGTAACTAAACCGAAAGCCAAAGAGGTCGCAATCTGGAAAGAACATGAAAAGATGCTACAACATCCTGGTCATATAAATATTTTTTTTGAAATCCTGCCGCCCCTTAATTTTATTTAACTTGGCTTTCATATGGTCTCCATGCAGACTAGAAATTAAAATGACCAAATGGTTAAATTTCGTATATTTTCAGTAGGTTTGGCACCTATACTACACGTACAGGCCAACATTAATTTGGCGGTACTGTGAGCTGCTCGATATTCTCTCGCTAGGCTCTAATAAAAAGTCATTGTCACGGGCGGGATTCGAACCCACGACCCTCAGTTAATACGCCGCTGCTCTACCACTTGGGCTAGTCATGGTAGAGCAGTGTAGGGCAAAATCTAAGTAATTCAATCATGATTAAGGCTTTTGATTCAATCGGTTAGATTTTCCTCAACTCTGCTACAATGACGAACTTACCAAAATGCAACAGATTCCGGATACAAATTTTGATATGAAAATCGTGCTCAAGGCCAACCTTCAAAAAGTGTTATCATAAACAAAAAGCAAAGTTACAAAATTTTTCTACACAGCTATTTTATTACAATCAAGACAGCTAGAGGGTGAAGTTTTGAAATAATGGAGCAATCACTCTTTTCAAGTGGAATCAATTTTAATTCAAAGAAATATTTTTTCCATTGATCGGTTAGGATTTTTTATTTTATTACTATTATTATTATTTTTCGACTTTTCGTAACTACAAAGCTTTACTTATAATTTGAAAATTGATTTTTATTAATTAAGTTGTTGAAGGATTTTCGTTTTGATGAAATAAATTTCTGTTAGAAATATTTTTTTAAATTGACTAAGCTGTGCATTTTTTATTTTTTTTTTTAAACATCCATTTGAACATGATTTATCGCAATTTAGTGTTGTGAAATGTAGTATTCAATACTTTGACTAAATTAGTCATGCCTCGTACTTAATGATTTAGTAATGACTAATTTTGCCATCAATTCCATACGGTGACTAATGCCTACATTAGTCACTTACTACCAATCATGCGCGATCAATCATTAATCATTAGACATGACTAATTTTTGCCCGACACTGCGGTAAAGCAGCTTTAGCTCAATGTAGAGCGGCGGCGTATTTAGCCGACATCCGAGCTTCGACATCCACAAAACATTCACGCTAATAAATTCATTCATTTTGGAGAAAGGGCAGCATCTTGGTAGTATTACTAAAACCTTGATTGCGTGACGTCCCTCACATCATACAACAAATATATAATTACGTAAAACCAATTTGGTGGTGCTGTGAGTTACTCGATATTCAGTTTCAACCACACCCAGACATAAGTATGGTTCGTTACATGTATCCGTACGTATTTATCAATTGTAAGTACTTAATAAAATTATCTTTGAAGTCACTGTTATAATTACTACTGCAATTTTGTCAAGCTTTCCTATTTTTATTTGTTCTTCATCAGGGCTATACAACAATTATACTCCCAAAATTAATTTAAAACCGGACGAATGAATATTTCATTTATAAATATAAATAAATGAATGATTCATATATCCAGTTTTAAATTTATTTTTTGAATTAAATCATTGTAGAACACTGACGAAAAGTAAATAAAGTTTGGCAAAGTTGAAGTGTAATTTATTGTTAAAATCAGTTCGGAGTGGGTTGATTGTCATCATCATCATCATTATAATCGTAACTACATACACCACTTGTGTTACGATTTTTATGTTTTCATTTTTTTGTAATGAATAATATATTTTTTAAAGATAGTTTCTATTCGAAGCAAATTGATTTGCAACGATGCGGATTTCGAGCTTTTAGCTCATCATCAGGTTGAAGGACTCGACACGAATTGCAAACAAATCTGCAAAAGACGTCGAGAGACGTGGTTATAGAATTCCTTCAACCTGATGATGAGCGAAAGGGCTCGAAATCCTAATCATTGCAAAAGAACGTACTGTGAGTAGGAACTATCTTTTTAAAAAGATTTAAAAACACACTCACACCATCATTTATTATTGCCAATAATATTAATTTTTGATTTGATTTCATCTATGTATTTTTGACCTGTGAGACGCGGTTCCGCTGTTACACACCATCAAAGGTGCGTGGTTTTGTAAAGCAATAAGTCTACAAAATGGGGGTTTTATTCAAAATTTATAATTTATACCTTGCTCTCGTTTTTATCTATTTCTCGGAGATAACCAACAAAAAAGGACTGATTTATATTTTTACCCGGAGATACCTCATCACCCACGTTAATGAATACATTCACACGGTAAAATTGAGATGTTCCACATGTTGTTTGTTTATGGTTATATGTATCCATACGCGTTTTTCTATTTTAAGCACTTAATAAGATTATCTTTGAAGTCACTGTTATGCTTAACGACTATTTCCAGATTAGAAGGTACGCCATACCGAGAACGTACTCTATTAACTTATTACATTCCTCTAAAAGAGTGCCTCACCGTTAACGGGTTTCCAAAGTTTGGGCAGCATTTTTGATTTGTATCCACTAAGAGGCGACCGTGCGTAAGACGGGTGAGACCTATTCGTAACCTTGTCAGTACTATTTTGTTACGTTTTCCAAATTCGGCCTCAACGCAATTTTTGTATTTTTAATTTTTCATGACTTCCGTTCCAGCGAGCCTGCTACAATTAATGTTGTTTGAAAAATGAAGCTTACAACGACTTTTTACTTATTATTATTGTAGTATTTCTGCGCCATTCTTACTTTTGCTTATTATTATTAAATAATCATATAATTTATTATTTGTTTCAGGTATGTTCTTGCTATGGTGTATTATAATTTAAAATATAAACAGCCCTTTTATCGCAGATTATTGGCGAAATGTGAGTAGATTTTTAACTAATGTTAAATTTATTATTAATTTCATAATAAAACTGCGGTTATATACCATAAAATGCGTAACGGTTTATACATTTTTTAATCATGTTACGGTTTGGGACATAATAATAATTTATTTGCATAAACTATATGAAATGCATGGAATTCTTAGTTTATAAGTGAGTTATTTAATTTCCTTTTTTGCTTATTTTCTTTCAAGTATTATTTATTCCCAACTAATGTTGTTTATAGTGGGTTAATATTAAAAAGACACGAATTAAGATTAGTGAAGTAAATGTTGAAAGAAGTTAAGAAAAAAAAAATTTACCCGGCCGTGCAAATGTTCTCCGTTTCTTTGTCGGAATAGCTCATAAACTCAAGAATGTCACCCACTCGCCGTAAATTTGGGATGCAACGCCGTAAATTTTGCGCCCTTAGATTCAAGTATTAAAAACAACAGTAGGAAGGCTCAAAATGCAAATTTTATTTTCTACCCTTGGTCCTTGTGAAAGGTTCAACACGTCTCGGAGGAGGACGGGAGGATTTATTGATACGGTCTCGCCTTAAGGGAAATTTTCATCTTCTCAGAATAACGTCCTATGAGAAATATTAAATGTAGAAAATATCAGTTTTATGTACTTGTATCAACGTGAACAACATGCACTTAATTTTCCTCTAGTTTTGACAGTTTCAGTCACATTTGTCATGACATGGGAAATTCAAACTTTTATTATTCAATATATTCCTATGACAGTTCAAATTTATTATTTTTACGATTCTAATTATTTGAAATAATTAAAAGTTTTATCTATAGCCTTGGTTGAAATGAAAAAGCTAGTGTCATCGCCCTCATGACAGCAACTTTTTCTTCTCAACCAAGACCTTAGGTAAAATGTATAATTAATTCAAATTTTTATGTGCCATATGGGAATGAACTTCCCCCACGTGTAAAAAGGAGTCAACTCCTGTATTATGTTTTCCCTTTCTCTTCTTCAATTGTATTGCATTTTTTTCCTACAACGTTCTATTTTTCTTGATTTTTTTTTTATATTTATCTTTAACTTTACGCCTCTTTCTTATTGCAATTCACTTAATCCATTACTCTCACTCTCTCTCTCTCTCTCTCTCATATATATGTCATTCATTTATTTATTTGCTGTTATTACTTTACGTTTCCAATGTTACAAAACTGTCATAAAAATGAGAATGGAAAACTAGCACACAAGTTAACGGCGCGGCAAGTAGGCTAAACCGTCATCACTGGTACGTCGTGCAAAACTGATGAGTTATGCCCCTGAAACAATGTCGACTGTTTTGCGCTCTCTCTCTCTCTCATATATCCCATTCATATAATTATTTGCTGTTATTGCTTTACGTTTACAATGTTACAAAACTGTCATAAAAAATGAAAATAGAAAACCAGCACACAAGTTAACGGCGCGGCAAGTAGGCTAAACCATCAGCACTGGTACGTCGTGCAAAACTGATGAGTTATGCCCCTGAAACAATGTCGACGGTT
Source organism: Cimex hemipterus (assembly GCA_039619505.1). Lineage (NCBI taxonomy): Eukaryota > Metazoa > Arthropoda > Insecta > Hemiptera > Cimicidae > Cimex > Cimex hemipterus. Next base: position 3,303,315 of record CM077114.1, on the reverse strand, counting down.
TTGCGTTCTCTCTCTCACTCCCTCCTTCTCTCCCTCTCTCTCTCTCTCTCTCTCTCTCTCTCTCTCTCTCTCTCTCTCAGCATCTATCTATCTTTAAATTGTTGATTGATCAAATTGCATAGAAATTGCATTGATCCATCCATATGTTAATTTATCCATTTATGAATCCATTCTGTATATTACCTTTCTATCTCTATTTTTATTCATGACAAAAACCGAGAGATATTTCAACGGAATCTTTTCTGAAACTGTGCTAATGCTCTAACAGCTTCGATAAAGTACGCTTTTCTCTACTCTTCACTTTATGCAAATGCGTGATTAAATTTGCAGGAAGGAGGAAAAGGATAAAGCGGGCCGGTTGGAAATTTTCCTTGCGAACAAATACTTAGTCGCGTTGTAAAATGCATCTTATTATTTCAGAAATATTACTTATTTGAAATAATAAATTGAAAACCTTGTTAAATACTTTTGTTCACAATAGATCTGATTTTGGTAAATTTAAAAAAAAATCCGACATTTATACGGAGCGATTTATATAGAAACTTGAAGATATCGTATTGGCAAATTTTTAAACAGACGTGTAAGTGTTAAACTGATGAGATAGGGAATTCAGTGCCGAAATTAGCTGTTTTGCCTAAAAGCGATTCACTGTAAAATATGCGTCCAACCTCATGGCTTTTGATCAATACCAGTTCAAACCAAAGTTCACCTGAGTCAACTGAAGTGAAATGCTTTTATGTTGGATGAAGGCCAAAATAAAAAGTGATGTGTTTATGAGCATGTTCCGCTTTCGGTTTCTCACTGTCGCACCAAGTCCAATGACAGAAGTGGAAGTTGTTTTTCCAATGCTTGTGCACTTATTCTTAAACATCTGATCGGGGGTTGGAAGATCGGAAATGTTCTTGAAAAAATAAGAACTCAATCGTTGAACCAGAGCAATACCTTGAAATATTAGATGAATTACAACGGTGGTATGGACTGGCAAAATAATGCTTAAAGCTTTCGATGCCAGAATTATACGAGCACTGGCTAGTGATATTTTAAATTTTCTCCAGGATAACGGTTTCTGTAGAACAAGATAAATGATGTCCTCAGAGTAAATTAGACGTAAATTTTCTTAACGGGGCATAATTTTTTTTCTATAAAAGTTTTATTTCCATGTTGATCTTTTTTCTACCTAAGAAATTATAAAATTGAATTTTCCAAGCATAAGGTTACGAAAATAAGTGGACTTAGAAAAATCAGTAGCTTATAATTTCAACCAAATCTATAAGTCAGCAATACTTTCAAATTGCTTTGAAACCTGCTCATCGGAAGAGCAATTTTATATTTTTGTGTTAATGACCGTTAGTCGATGATTATTCAGAAATCGTGAGATGCGGTCTGATGTGATGTAGGTTTCAAAAAAATGTTTTCTGTATCGTACCTACGTTTCGATCATTGGTGAGAACATCTTCAGGGCCTAGGATTTATTAACATTGTTTAAGTTTAACAAAAATATGTAGGTTAAATTATACAATGTAAAAAATATTTTTTAATATTCAATCGAAGTATTTCTACTCATTTATATTTTAGGCAGTCTGGAAATAATCCAATATTGAATACTCGGAGGTAAACGTTTCAAAAACGCCTTTCATCTATTTTCCGGTTTTCGAGTTTTGATTTTGAGCGTTAGGGGCAGTCAGTTTCGTGTTTTTAATTTGATTAGTAATGATTTCGTTTTGCATGTTTCGAGTAATCTTAAATTTTTATTCAAAGTTTTGTAATTTTAATATGTAAATTGCATTGGGTTCGTGTTTGTGCGTAATAAATCATTTTTTTACTTTTCCGACCCGTATTTCGGGAAGAAATAAGTTTAATTCTTTTTCTTTTTTTTGAAAAATGAGCAAAACTTACACTGTTTTCCTACATGTAATTGTGTGTCAAAGCCCATTCCATTTTGAAAAGTGGAGATAGTTTCATAGCAAGGATAATATTATTCCAACCCCCATAAAACCACCTCCACCCAACTAATACATAGGCTACCTATGATAAATCCGAAATTTCAGAGCTTTAGGTTAGTTCATTCCTTACTGCGCGAAGAGGAAAACTATTTATGTTTCTCAAAATATAAGCGTATAGGTTAGTGTCGAAAAAAAGACTGTTGAGCAAACAACGGAAGACTTTGGATTGAAAGTACTGGATTTGTTGGATGTTGAAGGACTTGGCTGAGCCTCACGGCATGGCTCCTTAAATCCAAATCGGACTGAGCAGCCCATAAATTTTATCCAAGCACCAATCCTCCTCGCTCTCTACATTGCCGACACCCCCAGATAATTTAACATATGAAAAGGTTTTAGAGTAAAGGCAAATGATTTCTATTATAATTATACAATTAATTAAGGTTTTTATTTGAGATGAAAGTCAGTGCCACGAAGGGGGTTCGAACTCACGACCTTCGGCAAATATACCGGTACTCGACCACTTGACCTATACTTACTTCGATCCAGTGAAGCTCTAACTTCCCAACTCAACCCCACCTTTTGAATTTTTTGGATAGAGGTAACGATAGCTCATGTGGTAGAGCAGCGGCCTATCAAGCCGAGGGGCGTGGGTTCGAATCCCCGCTTTTATCATAACTAAAAACCTTAATCAATTGAATGATATTATTGGCCAAGCAGACGACGAAAACAAGTGATTTATAATTATAATTAATTGTGATTTTTATATTTAAATACGAATCAATGATGGGATGGGTATCGAGTATTCAACTTATCTGGAACAACGACGTTTTTAAAAAATATCGATGATCATCGATGATCCATCGTATGTTCGTATATCATCGACGTTTTAGCCAGATCGATCTCCCGATAAAACAATATCACACAAAATTTAAAAAATTGTGTCGTTATTTGAATTTATACAATTACAATTTATCATAACTTCCAGTTTTTATCCCTTGAAAAGATATAAGTATCTCAACGTTTTCATCGATATCCGATATCAACATTAGAACGAGTAGAGAAATATGGCAAATGGAGTAGATTGTAAGAAGTACGAAAAAGGGAGGTTTTACTTTTTCTGTTCATTATTTTTATTGAAAATTTTTACTTGTTTTTTGGTAGTTATTCAGAAATTGTGAGCTGCAGTCTGGTGTGATGTAGGTTTCAGAAAAACAATTTCTTTGTGGTGCCAACGTTTCGACCTTTATTGAGATCATCTTCAGCGTCTGGGAATTAGAAACGTTGTTTAAATTTGCCAAAAACATGTAGGATGTGGAAAAAACTTGTGTTTTTGTACTTTACTCGGCAAACACTAGCCTTTTTATGCATTCTCGCTCTTTTTGGAAAATGGAAAATTTTCTCTGGCTTTTAGGATAATAATAACAAGAAAAATTTTGGGATAGCCAAACATCGAGGTTTTTGAGTTTATCATTTTCAGTAATATCGAAATGTTGTGACAGTAAACTGCCTAGATTTTGTCAGTAACGTTCAAAAATTATAATTTTGCCCATTGCGCGTGTACATACTATTTTAATTTTAAATACACTGCCAATAAACGAAAACCGACCACCTGGTGTTGGCCACCGTACAAAGGCCAAATTTGATTTGCATATATTCTTACCTTTTTAAGTCACATATCGGCGTGTGGTTTCATTTTTTATACGGGATTTTACGTCTACCAAGATAGTTTTTTTAAAATGGTTTCCTAACTTTGGTAATGCATCAGTAAATTCGGTTAATTTGTTCACCATTTACTAAAACTTCATAATGTTTTGTGGGTCCAGAAATTCGTCCTGGATTGGCGCCATAGGGAACTCGATAAGAAGGTTTAGTAAGCTTTAAATTTGTCATATTCCACTTCGACGGATTTCTCAACTGTTTTCGCGTTATTCGCAATTTTTGGTAAAAAAATGAGTTTTTATGTGCTCCTGGAAAACAAACCGATCAAGATTTCTCTCTCTCTCTA
>CM077114.1:3284666-3298967 GCA_039619505.1 Cimex hemipterus | reverse complement strand
TGGGCACAATCAATATGTCTAAAACATATTCTGGTTCGACCAATGGAAAAAAGGCGTTCTCATATGTACATGTATTACGCACTACGTACGCGCGATTTTTGTATTTTTGTTTATTTGATAATTTTTTATCTATTTAATTTTTTTTGAGCCGTACCCTTATCTATCTATCTATCTATCTCTTTCTCTTTCTCTCTCCGGATTTTCAAAATTGCATAAATTTTAACTGTCGTGGTTTCCCAATTTTCCGTTCTACTTTATAAAACTAGTGAACAGGGAGGAGACAATTCTTTCTTTTTTGATTTTGGCCTTTCGGCACAAGAAATTCCGAACAGGACGTCTCCTGTGAACACCTACTTGTTTATCCCATCATCGAAATTGGACTTTCGCTTCATATTTTACTCGTAAAAAGAAAACTTTGATTGCTATCGGGAGCCGCTTCTGTACGATTTACTCGTACCACAATTTGAACTTTTCTAAGAAAGTGCAATAATTAACGTATCCCCAAATTTGTCAATTTACTGAATTGCACGAACTGCAGTTAGGAAATTATTTAAAAAAAAAACTATCTTGCCTCTGTGAAAAATTTTCTGTAAGATGTGACCTATCGCAGCTCTGCGATTGAAATCGCTGAGTGAATATGCATTTCCGAACATGACCATTTTTTGCGCAAAAACTATGCGGTCAGTTATTTTTTACGGGCAGAGTAAAACCCTCCTTGTTATTAAATATTTGAACACTACGTTCTACGATAAATCACATGAAAAATTGATTTATCGTTAGATTATCCACGTCAAACGCAAGTCGCGCATAAAGGCAGCATTGATGTGAAAATAAAACATTGATCATAACCAATTTTAACGCTAATATCAAGTGTGGTACATAATTGATTAATAAAAGATAATTTTTGGCACTCCCCACGAAAAATATGTTTATGATAATAAAACCTTTTGGGCAAGATACTACTTATTAAATTATCCGAGATATTAATTTTTTAGCTCAAACGCAAAAAATGAGAAAATAGTAACTCCAGAGTAATTATGTATCACCGTGTGAGATCATGTTTGCACGAGTTCCAACCTGATCAGATAATTATTTGGAAATGGTGAGATACGGTCTGAAGTATCGTAGGTTTCAAAAAAACATTTTCTTTATCGTGCCAACGTTTCGATCTTTATTGACATCATCATCAGGGCTCAAAGTTTTTGTTTTTTGGGTGGTGCTCTCTGGGGTTGGGTTATGATAATGTGGCGTTTGTAAAGTTAAAATTTGATTTGATTGTCATAAGATAACAAGTTACGGACACTCGCTAATTTTTTACCGATACGCGAGTCAATTGTTCTTGAATTGTTTGTAAAATTCAAATTAATTAGTAATTAAATTTAGGGTCTGCCAACTGTAGATTAGGTAATCATTTTTTTTGGCGTGAGTGGGTATAGTTAGTGAGTCTGTAAATATTGAAGTATTTTTAACAAACCACGTGTGGGATGGTATGAACGAGCAACAAGAAACTCTACTGTTTGTTAGGAAACAAAAATAAAAGAAGAAATATAGGGAATGAGATAGAGAGAAAGTTGAAATGAGACAAAGAAAATGCTAGAAGCTTATATTCGTAATGTGCCGGCAATGACTATAGTAATTAGCTGACCGTTTATATCTAACTTCATTACTAATACCAATAATTCGTTCAGACGAAGTTTTGTTGGCTTTTACAAAATTGAAGATGCTAAACGTATAAATTAATTTGGTTCTCTCTTGTTGGTCGAAACTGAACAAACAGAAAGTTATACTCATCTCTAATGAAAATTGAACGCACAATTTTCATACCACGGATGGTCGAAATTGTTCAGTTTAATACCCCAGATTTTAATTAATATGCCATATATGTAAGCAATGTCCGATATTGCAGCTTATATTTCTTAACAGCCCTCGAAGTGAAACCAGGTGGATTGACGATACTGCGCCAGATAGGAAAATTAATTAAATGTCTATTCTTGTAATTCGACAGGGCGAGCATGGTTTTTGGCGCTAACAATCGGTTGAAATGGCCGTAGCAGTTTTACATAATAAAATCGGAAATCCCAATTACATGTTATCTCGTTGAAGATTATATTTAGCAGGGTTTTCGTTAATAGTAGCCACTTTGGCCTGTGTGGCCGATCGCCCTCTACGGGGATTATTGGTCGTACCAAAACCCATTCTAGTTCTACCTTTTACTATTAAGAAAACCGTTGATTTTATTGCAAGCCCGTTTTTTAGGCCGGTTATATGCTTGTTCGACGGTTTCGCCGGGACAATGAAAACCCATATCCTATTTATTTTAATTAAATTTTAACTTTTTTTACATTACTAAGACGAGATGTTATTAAGCGGACAACTTCAATTTCAATTAAGTTTTCATGATATTTGAACAATTAATTTAACAGTTGTGAAACAATCAAGTTAGCTGTTTTGGAAACATTTTGACGTTACAAGGCCTGTATACATTTGTGGAAATTATACTCTATAGTTGATTAAGTTGTGTTTTCCATTGAGTTGCCTCAAACTAAACGCAACTTCGCGAGCTTCTTGACTTTTACTATTGATTTATTCCCGAGAACCGACTGTCAAGCATTGTACAACGTCGAGAAAATTAAATTGCTCCTTAAAAATTGTTATTATCTTGTACGCACATTTCACACGCCACATAACGTGCTGTTAAACTTTAATTTAAGCAATAAATAAAATATATTTTGACAAGCAATATTTCAGAAGATATATATCGAATAATTAGTTCTGATCAGAAATCTGAATATAGAGGTATTTTTATTTTTATTGAGTTTTCAAACAGGAAAGATTTTTGCTGAATATAAATTAATCTTTACATCTCAGACATAATGACTGATAAATAGATGATAAACCGCTTTTTAGGTTTTCTAATTTGATTATTAGGATAAAGGTTCACGGTTTTAGAAATTCCAGGAGGAGATGATCAGGGACAAACCCGCGTTTTAATCAAATAACATCGTTCTTTTCAAAAATCCATCAATTCGTTATTTTTAAATTTTAATTTATAAATAGATTGTTTCGTGGGCCGATTGACCAAATAAATTCTTTTCGATTAATTAATCTCCAACTAAGGTTTTTAGTTGAGATAAAAAGTCATTGTCACGAGGTGGATTCGAACCCAAGATCTTCGGCTCAATACGCTGCTCCTGTACCTCTTGACCTAGCCTGACTTCGATCCACTCGGACACCAACTCCCCATCTCAACGCTCATTTTGAATATTTCCATCCTTTTTGCCTTTTTTCAAATGTCTTGTTAACTATGCGACTCACGTATACAAATAAAATGGCCACGATGAGCTTGGCCCAAAAGTGTCAGCCTGGTATGGCCTACGATCAATCAGGAAAGCATGGTTTTCTTCTATAAAATAAATCAAATATGAATCAATGCGAAAGTTTCTTGTGTTTCGTTTACATGTAAATTTTATTACGGTAGTTAATAGTAATAGCATAAAATAATAAGATGATGATGATAATAATAATAATAGGAAAACATAATATTGTCTTCCTGTCATGATTAACCTTTGTTAGCCAGCGTTGGCACTTTTTTGAAAGAAATTTTATTTTTGCTTTAAAAAAATTCAAATTCTATTATCTCCGATTGTAAATTATAGATTTATGCTGTAGGGATTACTACAACGAATAGGCCGGCATTCTCCTGGCATAAATCCCATAGAACACTCCGCCTTCTCCAATAAGCTTAGAACAACCTGGAAAAAAGGATCTTGGATGAGTTCACACCAGAATGAAAATTCTTTAAGTTTTACCCGAGCTATCGACGATTTTACCGTCGTCATGAGAGCCAATTTATTTTAGGAATCATTAAAAAACGAGGCGTGTACCTATATATATTTTGGCCGAGGTAGCCTATACTATGCACGAAAACAGAATATGTAGAAATACGTGTACGATGTGGGAAAAAGTGAATTTATAAAGTGCAGAAAATATTTTTTATATTCAACCAAAGGACCAGAAAACAAACACATTGAGTGTGTAGTAATACTTTGATTGAATATTTAAAAAAAATCATTCTATACATTCATTTGTTTCACATCCTACATGTTTTTGTTAAATTTAAACAACGTTTGTCAATCCCCGCCCTGAAGATGAACTCAATGAAGATCGAAACGTTGGCACGATAAGGAAAATGTTTTTCTAAAATCTACATCATACCAGACTGCATCTCACGATTTCCGACTAATCATCGATTGACGGTCAATACTCACCACACAAATGAGAACAAACTTGCATCGGCTCCCCATAAGAGAACATGTTTGTTGAAACTCATAACAACGCAAGGTCCTGAAGATGATCTCAATGAAGGTCGAAACGTTGGAACGATAAAGAAAATGTTTTTCTGAAACCGACTTCACACCAGACCGCATTTCACGATTTCCGAATAATCATCGACTAACGGTCACTAATTCATAATATGTTGCTTTCAAGTAATTTCATGCTTTTAATGTTTAGATACTAAGCGGCACCTAATTTTAAATAATGTTATCATCAATGCATTTTTTTTTCAACATTGAATCCAACACTCTTGGGAGTTAAAGTAAGAAAAATAATTGATTTTGTAATTGTACTTTTTTAATTGATATATCATGTTCTGACTACAATATTTTCCTAAAATAATAGGCCCTGGTAATTACAATATAAACGTCGAAAGCTCGGCAAAAACTTAAAGCATTGTCATTCTGTTGTGATCTCATCAAAGATCCTTTTTCCCAAGTTGTTCAACAGCAGGTCGATACATCATCCCATCTTTAAACGTAGACCAGTTTCAAACCAATCTTTTTTAAGAACGTTGTTTGTTTCACAAGTGGAAAACGGATCGATTATTAACAGAACTGTGTAGAGATTAGTGAAGGTTAATACATAATTATTCGGATATCGTGAGATGCGGTCCGGCGTGATGCAGGTATCAAAAACGTTTTCTCTATCGTGCCAACGTTTCGATCTTTTATTGAGATCATCTTCAGGGCCTGGAATTTGCAAACATAGTTTACGTTTAGAATATACATACAGGATGTGTATAAGAGAATTTATACAACGCAAAATATATTTTATATTCCATCAAACCTTGGCACGATAAAGAAAATGTTTCTATGATACCTACATCACACAAGACAGCATCTCACGATATCAGAGTATTTATTAACAGAACGTCCAAGAGACTTAAGGTTCTTCCAATAACTGAGAATTTAATATGATTTATGAGCAGAACTAGGTAATAAAATTGTAAGCGGACGACGTCGCGGAGACCGAATTATCTCCCAATATTCGCCTTCTTTTTTATAAGAGACGAGAGATAAATCGGCGTAAGCGCGTCGCTACTTATTTTGTGTAGGGGAAAGTAAGGTTCCAGAATACAATAAATCAGGCACATTATTCGGAGACATTTATTGAACAAAACTCCTTCTTTTCACGATACTCTAATTGCTAATATTAATATATCTATTAGTCAGCCACAACTCTACATCTGGGATGAGTCTATTGGCAACGGGACTTACACCATACGATACTCGCCACGATCCAGGTCCACAGCACCTCTTGTCTCGACCTCTGGCATGGCACGATGGGTAGACACGAGTGGTCCTCACTGGCTCTGGGTGGCTGCGTCTCCTTGGTGTATCCCAGACGGATGTGGCTGCTTCTGTCCCGATCCTGGGATCTGATGCCGACTGATTGGGGGTGAGCCTCTTATTCTTGACTGCCTTTTGGTTTTCCAGTCATCCCTTTTTATACCGGGTCTCTCCCGGAGTAGGGGTGAAAAGGAAATTCCAAAAGGATCGTACAAATTTGACGTACTCCCAATTTACGATAACCCTCTTTTCTTACTTAAATGTCTCCTGGGTAGCCATTTCCCAGCCAGATGTGCCTTGTTGTTCCCGACTGGGTCTGCTTCGCATTTGGACGTTCTTACCTAGCTGGCTACGTGCGTAACCATTTCCTAGCTAGGTTGCCAGATGTGTCACGTCGTGCCGGTCTGGGTCTGCCTCTTCAAAGCACCCCTTTGTCGGTTTTCCTTGTTTACTTAGTTGGTTCTTAATTTACAGTTTAACTAAGGCGTGGCCGGCTTACAAAATATTAGTTCAATTGTCATATATGACGCAATTTTTTTAAGTTTTTGGTTGAATTTCTTTCCATCTTAACTAAATAATTTTCTTCCACCGGGAAGTGTTTTCAAGTGTTTATTTCCTAATCGTCCGATGCGGTCTGTCGTAGGTTTAGAAAAACTTTTTTTTCATGCCATCGTTTTGATCATCATTGATCCCTGAAGATGGTCTAATGATCGAAACGTTGGCACGATAAAGAAAATGTTTTTCTAAACCTACTTCATTCCAGACCGCATCTCACGATTTCCGAATAATCATCAATTTTTGATCACTAAACACCACACTTTTTCCAATGTTTTCGTGAATTTTCTTTTTGACCAGTATAATTGGATAATATTCATTAAAACTCACGACTAGCCGATTTCGTATAACTTGGTTTACTTCAAAATAATTATATTGATGTAATACAAAATAACGAAAAAAATACACATACTTCGAAATAAAAAACACGATTGTCTGTTTTTCCTTATTTTAGTACGAATATTTGACATGTTCAGGCTACAATATGCACTTATTTTGTTTCAACCATTAAGGAAACTGTTGGGAGGGAAATGTGATAATGAAATTTCAAGTTAAATGTAATAAATTAATAATTTATTCAATATTTAGTGTTAATTAGATTGCATTATTCAATATCAAGATATGGTTCATTATTAACATGCATGCTTCATTTGCATTGAGTTTTCCTTATCGTTCTGATCTTTCACCAGCAAGAGGAAATCCGGATTAGGCTACATGGAGCTAGGGCATCATTTGATTAACGGCCATGTGGTTGCGGTCACAGCGGAGCGACTGCTTTCCCGAATAAACGGCCATGGCTTCCTGATTTTCCCTTTTCCGGTGAAGCAGAAACTTTCAAATGAAGCAATTTTGGTCGTGATTGCAATTTTAGCCTACTCTAAAGTAATTAGCTTTAAATTTGGTTCGCCAGATTTTAAATCAAAGAAAACGCGTTTACGATTAAAAAAGAATAAGAAAGAAAACTTCAAGTGACTTTTAAAACATTTAACACACTAGATTTGATATAGGACTTTGACTTATGTTTCATGCAAAAACTATTTTGTTTGCTAAAAGTTAGTCCCTTGGTAAAATACTTCGGTTTGGATGAGCCGGAAATGTCTGGTACCTTTGCGGGGCGGAGTCAGAGAATTATAGAGGAAAGGACAAAGTTGAAAACTAACTTGCAATATAGAGCCTAAGCCTTTCGAAACATTCTTTCTTCTTCGTCAGTTTTTCTTCATCCGCCTCCAACTCCGTATCTCATTTATGGGCTATGGAGTCGGGCCAACTCGGTGGAACTATCCTTCAGGAACCGCTCATGTGCGAATATAGTGATATCAATTCGGCCTTTAAAAAAGTTGGCAAAACTTGCGGAGGTCTCTGGGAAAGTTGATTACCTCTGCGGTTACATTTCCACGCTCGTGTGGACACGAAGGTGTAAAAGTGAACGTCACATTTATTTTCATGGCGCAGATATTGGACATGGATGATGCTGAGTCGAACTACGACAGTATAGCAAAAAATCAAATCAATAACTTAGTGTTTATCATTGGTCTCAAAAATAAAAAAAAAATAAATTAAATTGTAAGCAGTATTATAATTAACTCCATCACTGATTCTCTAGTGATCCAATAGTATAAAAATAATATAATGTAAATTACATTTATTTTAAATGGCGAAAGTTGCATATTTTACAAAACATTTACCTCCCAATAAAAATAAAACGATAATTCAAAAAATAAAATTTACTCTCTCACACTCATCTTTCATTCATTCATTTATTTACAATTATTAGTTTATATTTCCTATGTTAAAAATTGTCATAAAAATTGAGATTAAGATTTTAGGATAAAAATGTACACAAATTAACGGCGCCAAGTAGGCTAAACCATCGTGACTGGGACGTCGTCCATAACTGATTACCTGTGCCCCGTGAAAGAATTCGGCGTTTTCTCGATCACTCTTTCTCTCTCTCTCTCTCCATCTCTCTATCTTTCTTTCTATCTATCTATCTATCTATCTTTAAATCTTTGATTGATCAAATTATATCAAATATTGCGAATAGATAAATTTTTTTTCTGCATTCTCCTTTCTCTCTCTCTCTCTCTCTCTCTCTCTCTCTCTCTCTATCTATCTATCTATCTATCTATCTATCTATCTATCTCTATCTTTCTATCTATCTATCTTTAAATCTTTGATTGATCAAATTATATCAAATATTGCGAATAGATAATTTTTTTTCTGCATTCTCCTTTCTCTCTCTCTCTCTCTCTCTCTCTCTCTCTCTCTATCTATCTATCTATCTATCTATCTATCTCTATCTTTCTATCTTTAAATCTTTGATTGATCAAATTATATCAAATATTGCGAATAGATAATTTTTTTTTCTGCATTCTCCTTTCTCTCTCTCTCTCTCTCTCTATCTCTCTCTATCTATCTTTCTATCTATCTATCTTTAAATTTTTGATTGATCAAATTGTATCGAATATTGCGAATAGATAAAAAAAAATTTCCTGCATTCTCCTCTCTCTCTCTCTCTCTCTCTCTCTCTCTCCCTTTCTCTTTCTCTTTCTCTCTCCCATATTTCATTTATTTATTTACTTACTATTATTAGTTTATATTTCCAATGTTATAAAAGTGTCATAAAAAATTAAGATGGAGATTTAAGATAAAAATTGGCACAAATTAACGGAGCGGCAAGTAGACTAAACCATCATGACTGGTATGTCGTCCAAAACTGGTTACCTGTGCCCCGTGAAACAATGTCGACGGTAGTGCGTTCTCCCCCTCCGTCTTTCACTCTCTCACTCTCTCTCTCTCTCTCGCTTTCTCTCTCACTCCATCTCTCACCCTCTCACCCTCTCCCTCCTCCTTTCTCTTGGAATGGAGTTTATTATTATTACACCGCACAACAGGCAAGAATGGCACGCGTACACAGCAGACAAATATTTTATTCCCTGAAGATGGTATCAATATAGATCGAAACGTAGGCAAAATAAAGAAAATGTTTTTCTGAAACCTACATCACCATAGACCGCATCTCACGGTATCTGAATAAATATTATTACAGTTTATATTCCTATAGTTAATTTACTATTTAAAAAATTAAAATAGTAACTTCACACATGTTAATAGATAAAACCTTCAACACCGGTACTTCTTCTCAAAATGATGTTTTACTCTGTGAAACAATGTTGACACATTTCATTTCTTTCTCTCTCTCTCTCTCTCTCTCTCTCTCCTCTCTCTCTCTCCGTCTTCCTCTCTTAGTTACTACTGGGCACAATCAATATGTCTAAAACATATTCTGGTTCGACCAATGGAAAAAAGGCGTTCTCATATGTACATGTATATCGCCCTATGTGTGCGCGATTTTTGTATTTTTTGTTTATTTGATAATTATTTATAAATTTAATTTTCTTGAGCCGTTCCCTTATCTGGTGGCAGGCAGTTAAGCTGGTTTGCCCTATTATTTATTTTACCGCGATCAATATCAACGGTCATCCAACATTGATGTCTAACACATTCTTCTCGGCGTAACTTGGCTCGAATTAGCCAGGAAAGCCACCTAAGTCAATATTGCTTTTGGATTAGAAGCAAAGAAACAGAGAAAAACATGGTCTTTTTTGTTCTGATAACCAATTATAAAGTACGTTTTGGTTTAAGTAGAAAGATTTTTAACGTTCTGTCATGGCAAATTTTGAGCAGGTTGATAGATTCCATCGGACGAATTTGTCACAGTGTCAATATTTGAGTTTGTTTTTTAGACCGATTTCCAGGGTATTAGGTAATTATTACGTTGGAGTGTGAGAAAACCAAGAATCGTGGTTTCTCTGTTTGCTTCCCTTCTATTATCTTTATCTCTTCTCTCACTAACTATTGACCTCTCTCGCTCACCCACTCTCTCTCTGTTTTTTTTTTTTATATATTGCTATCGGTCTCTCACTCTCTTACCGAATGACCAGGATTTTTACAGGATTTCATGAAGCACTCGTAGGTATTTTAATTTCTTGCCGTTTTTTTTATTATATGACTCCAGCATAAATCTGGCAAACCCAGATTGGTACAAAAACGCTCCATTCGCTTGCGTTCCTGTCAACAGTGATTTTATTTTCCAGGCTTTGGTATCTCATAGATCTGTATTTCAACATTTTTTATTAATGCAACTTCGTAGAAAACCATTTTATGATACTTGATCGAAAAATAAGTTCGGCCGAACAATTTTCTGATCCAACTGGAAGTTTTCCCCGTTGCTCTAAATTCGCGCTATAAAAAAAGTTCCACACCGATTGTCCTTGCGGTCGAGAGATGATAGACGTTGTTTTAGTCGGAAAAGTAGTTTTCTGACATAATGTACGTAAAATACGAAACAATTTCTACCGGAGTAAAGGAAGGCAAGTTACAAATTCAACATAGAAAGATACACCAAAATAATCTTTCATTTTAGTTTTCATCCCGGTTCTAATTTGTTTGGAAAGGAGAAGATTGACCAATTACAAGGGTTATATTGAATTTTCCGTTAAATGCCTTGAATATCACTGGAAATGGAATAAAATTATCAGAATTTTTCCAATTAAAGAAGTCATTTTATTTTAAGACAAGCAATTTGTAATACCTCTGATTAAATTCCAAGGATAATCATTGTTTTCCAGGAAATGTTGGTTTCCACTGTGATTTAATTTACTCTGAAAATACACTTTGGCGAGGGAATACTTCCATTGACTTATAATAAAAAAATATTTGGCAAGAAGGTTTTTTAATTATATATATATCTAACTTTTACGATCATTCCGAACATCTGTGAAACAAAACGTAATTTTGCTCCATACTGTAAGTCCTCTTTCTGGTTGTTCCTCCTGCTTCGTTATCGTTGTTTCTTCCTAATGTTTTTATCGATATAATTTTTGGAAATTGAAATGTTTTTATTGTATTTAGACTTGGCTGTTAAAGTAAAGAGGAGAATGATAAATTCTCGGATATCATGTTTAAATAAAAAACACAATGAATTGAGGTGGAAATAATAAAAAAAGATAAAATTACATCTAATCCCAACAAGGGAAGGAACATTGGTTATTATTGTCATCGTATATGGCACGCGAACTGATCATCAATTGGCAATCTCATGCCTATGGAAAGTAAATAACAATTGTAACAAAATATCAGCTTCACATTTACCATGTACAATAATTTTTAAACAGCTGGTATTGTGTTTTATATACACTGACGTTATCGAATTCTTGTCAGATTTTAATCTTACACTTTATTTATCTCTTTTATTATTTCGGCATGGTTTTATTTGCTTCGGCATTTTCTAAACACACGTATTCACTATGCACAAACAATTTTGTTTTGTAATATTTTTTTAAATATATGCATATTTTTTTGAAAGGTATTGGTTGGGATAAAAAAGTCAGTGTCACAAGCGAGATTCGAACCCACACTTTCGGCTAAATACGGGAAGTTACTGTCCGAGTGGATTGAAGTCCCGATAGCTCATGTGGTCGAATAGAGGCTTATTTAGCTGAAGTTCCTTGGATCGAATCCCGCTCGTTACACTAACTTTTCTATCTCAACTAATACATTTCATAAAAATATTAATTAATTGAAAAATGCAAATTGGTCAGTCGAACCTCGAACAGTAATGTGTTTTCAATATTAAAATGAAGTATATCTACTCGAATGCTTTCCGTCGCCATTTCATTTTTCGCCGAGAATCAATAGATTACAAGACATTTGAAAGATGGCAAAAAAAGGAGTGAAAATTTGAGAGGTGAAGTAGGAAGTTACTGTCCGATCGGATCGAAGTCCCGATAGCTCAAGTGGTCGAGTAAAGGCCTATTTAGCCGAAAATCCTGTGTTCGAATCCCGCTCGTTACACTGACTTTTTTATCTCAACCAATACCTTTCACAAAAATATTAATTAAACAAATAGTTAGTCGGTAAATTGGACCACGAATTGTACTGGATTAAAATAATTTTAAATATTATAAAATAATTACGTTTCCTCTGTTGTTACACTTTCAAATAATTTTTTCTTTTCGCAATCTCACGAGTCATCACTGGCTGAAAACCCACTAGTGCTGACTGTTTACAACTTACAATCTTTAAAATTCAAAATCATCTGAGAAAATAGGTAACAAACCAGTTTGAATATATGGAACTTATTATATAAAAATATTTTATTCAGAATTTAGTAGTTTAGAATCTTATGATCTCAAAGCTTTTCCAGGATTTCTTTGCTTCATTAGCTCACCTCTAGGTCTGAATCGTTTGTGGTCACTAATACTTCTGGATGAGAAAACAAACTGAAATCGAATTAGTGTTAATTGAGCCAAGAGATCAGTCAAATTCGATGATTCTTAAATCAAAAGACCTTTTTTTCTATACGAGGGTGTGAATGGATCATTAGTCTGGTGGAACAAAGCTCAACAAAAAGTAGCTACCCAAACATTAGGCAGCATACAAAGACTAGCAAACCAATGTATCACAGGGGCGATGAAAACAACCCCTCCAATCGCATTCGAAACCTTGCGAAACCTACCTCCACTAGAAATATTCATACAGGGAGAGGCTAGGAAAAGCTTATTCAGGCTCCAAAAACAATTAAATTGGTAGGGAACCAAACAATTCGGGCACACAACCATAATTAACAAAATCAGACACCCATTACTAGAAATGGGGACTGACTACATGGTCCCGGAAACAATCTTCACGACCTCCTACAAAACCTTAACAGACTACAAAGGATAGGAAGAACACAGGAGAACATCGGATACAATGATATCGTATACGGATGGCTCCAAAACAAACGAAGGAACCGGATCAGGTGTTTTCTGCACAAGCCCAAAATATGAGCAATCAAACTCACTAGGGAAGTACACCTCGGTCTTTCAAGCAGAAATACATGCTATCAATGCTTGTGCCCTGGAAAATCTTAAAAGAGGTTACACTGACAAAAAAAATCCTTATAAGATCAGACAGCCAAGCAGCTATCAAAGCACTGGCATGTACAAGGATTACATCAAAATTAGTCAGTGAATGCATCCAAAATCACCACAACTTGGGAAAACACAACAAGGTACCGGTATCCTGGGTGCCAGGGCACAGGGGAATTTTGGGTAATGAGGAAGCAGACAAACTGGCCAGAGGAGGATCCGCAAGACCACACATAGGCCCCCGAGACTATCCTTGGATATCGAAAACAAACATAGAATCCTCCATCGCGGAATGGATCGAAATAAAACAAAGAGAAAAATGGATAAACTGTAGCAGTGCTAGACACAGTAAACTCATGATAAAACAACCCTCATAAAAACTGGCAAAAACACTGCTACAATTGGAGACGGCAAATCTCAGAGGAGTGGTAGGACTACTAACCGGCCACTGGCATCTGAGAAAACATCTACATAACATGGGCATATATAATAGTGATCCCATTTGCAGACTATGTAATGAGGAGGAGGAAACAGCCACTCATATCATCTTCGAATGCGAAGCAACAGTTCAATGGAGGTTCAATCTAACGCATAAAAGCGACTCAGAGAACCACATTGAAGCAATAACAGTCAATGACTTGATAATCCTGAGAAAAAGGATCGAGTCTATTGACTAAACCAAGGAACTAGGAAGGTACAATAAGCCAGAAGGCTGCAGTGCCTTGGGCACACAAACCCCACTTCCTAGTACCCTTGCCACCATACCATACTATACCATATACGAGGGTTTTGTTCCATTTAACCAAACTATTTTAAATATTTGTATAGTTGTTAGTTACATTAAAATACAGAAATTTTTAAATGTTGGATCATTTTTTAGGACTTTTACTCATTATTGATTTTTAATTGGCCTATCTTCATATTTATGTAATGTCTTTACATTACATAAAATCTTAGCCATTTACGGCGATACGCGATTGACAAATTATTATTACATTTCATCCTCATCGTGCGAAAGCTCATTATGCAAAAAAATCAAACACGCCTGGATAGATAGACATTATCGACTCGTGAAAAAATAAAATTTGAAACAATAAAAATAAATATGTACCTTTCATCAGATTTTATTTTTGTCAAGCCACCTTTCTTCTTCAAAGCAAGGTAAATAATAATGTTATTCAAAATTAGGTTCACAAATCTCATTT
>CM077114.1:3261881-3279666 GCA_039619505.1 Cimex hemipterus | reverse complement strand
TTTAATGAAAACTTAAAATCCTGCATTATTTTCCGGACAACCCAATACATATACAAATAAACACAGTCACGTAACACTTTCATAGAGTAAATATAGCATACATTAAACAAACTCAAACGTACGAAACACCACAAAATAGTTGTTCCCGAGTACTCATCGCCAACAAGACAAGAAGATCATTAGCGTCCGCACCTGACCTATGCCGCCTTATCGGATGTTTTGATCTCAAGGTGAGAGCTGTCGTACTTCTGCATACGACGGAATAAGCTGCAGGATTGGTGTAGAGGCGTCTCAGCCCCTAAGGGCCAAGGACAACCTTGCTCTCCGCTTTTCCACACCGAATGCTGGGCATTGTGCATCGGGTCCGCACGCAAATGGCTAACATGAATCGGTCGAAATACATCAGCCTGTTTTTCCGCGTACTCCCTAGATAGAGAAGGCGACTCTATCTCCCTGAGCGTAGAGGCTTCCCAAGCGTAGAAACGACCGGATCCACCCAGGCCGCGGTTATTGTTTTTAGTGGAATTGCTAACCACCCTCTCTAGGTGAGCACTGCCTACGGTCAAAGGTCTCTTATCGAGTTCACGCTAAAACTGCCATTCGCATTCGAGGGACGACATAGGTCTAGCCTAGGTGGTCCGATCCTTCTCTTCCCCAACGGTACCACGCCGGTCATACGCATAACAATATTCGGAGCAGTTGATTCTCTATCCGCTCCCATTCGCTTACTCATGAATTCAAGGTACAATTCAGCGGAACATCGCGACCTCAATACCTACACGCTGTCTTCCGGTCGCAACGTCTCCCGTGAGGCCGGGGTAGTAACACTGGTCACAAATAGAATACAGCCTCTTTCTAAGTTCCCGCCAGGGGAGTGACCATGCACACTCATGAAACCATTTCCAGGGTGACTAGGGCTGAATTAGAAACTATAACGCTAACCACCTCATAAACTCAATAAAACACTTAAAAACGGGAAAAATCGACATCACGATCAACTAAGGAATGCTGTGACCAAACTGTTTTGTTTACCGTAAACCCCCTAGCGACAACCGCCGGACCCATCGACATATAATCTCTATTCCGACAAAGTGATATTTTTTCACTGAACATGGCTGAAGGTTACACCCAATACCGGTTCAGCAAGGTCTCACACTCAAAAACACCTAGTATTTATTTTAGATATTATTAAAACATTACTTTCTTAATTCTTTGGTTGCACTGAAACCATATTTAGGTGGCTCTTTAGAGAATCGGTTTTTCCGAGCCATAAAATTGTATAAATTTATCTTTTTTCACATCCTATGTTATATTTAAACAATGTTTGTAAAACCCGGGCTCTGAAGATGATCTCTATAAAGATCGAAACGTAGGCACGGTAAAGAAAATGTTTATCTGAAACCTCCATCACGCAAGATCGAATCTCACTATTTCTGAATAATTATCTGCAACGGCCACTATACACCACACATTTCTCCACAATAATTCACCCACACTTTCCAAATAGTATAAAACTGTCAAAACCATTAACCGGCTCAATTCGCCGCTGTTTGAACCACTTTAGCTATCGCGGCTTCTTATTTGTATATTTCCGTTTTCTTCGTAATTGTCCGTGATAATTAATTTCCTTTTTCAATAGTAACTGTGCCCATTGAATAAACCCCCGGATCACAAACCCGATCCAGTAAATCCCCATTTTCGTCTTCCTTTGGGCCAAATAAAACCGGCTATGATCAAAGAAAATTTCCCAGATTTACCGCGTTCCCCACCCTCCCACAATCATATAAAAAGAGCAGAATACAAATTCACGTTTCTCGACAATTTCAGACGAAACGAACATCACACTAAAAGATTCACACTTTCATAATTTATTGTGTCTGTATTCGACAACTACTTTATACAATCAACATATGTAATTAACCCTGGCGCTGAAGATGACTCAAGAGTTCGAAATGTAGGCAAAAATGTGAAAATATGTTTATCTAAAATCGTTCGTTCTGTCCGCTGACTTTAATAAATTATTAAATTTAAAGCTGCTTTATCTTAAATATTCATCACTATAATGAAGTTAGTGTATATCATCAATGAAGAAAGTGCCGGTGCTGACAAAAGACTATTCTTGTGGTCCAACCAATCGGAGTAAAACGCCGTTCAATCACATTGACTAATGCCGTTCGGCCACCCTTAAACCTTTCTACATTTCATCAATCTACGGTCAATTCGGCAATAGAAGAGTAGAGCATAACTAATGTTTATTACAATGATCGTGTTGATTATTACAAAATTGTTACTTCAATAATGGACAAATAGGTAACAGTAGTCAGCAGTGTATTGGCTAATAAATATCAAATTTCGTGTATCTCTCTGAGGATGTGGGCCGAGTCAGACAGCTGATCAGCTTATCTATCCAGCCCAATAATATGACAAATCTCGCCTCAAGTTAGTAGAGATCGGTTCAAGAATAATTTATTGTCAATGTGTAAAATATATTTTGGCCGCTTGTGTAAAATAAAAATGATGTTTACAATAAAACTCAAATTAATTATACCTATAATATATAAGCGTTATATGACTTCGCTACACGACGATTTCCAATCTTTATAGATTATAGCTTATGCCCAGTGGACCTAAAACTATTAATTTCAAATTCTGTAAAAAGAGGATGGGAAAACCGCTAGGCACGTAGAAATAAAAATATCCCTTCCAAATTGTGGAAGGTTAAGAAATAAATAGGTCCCTGGTCCACGGAGAGCGGTTCGAAGAGGGAAAAGGTCATACTGACAAGACTACGCATAGGTCATACCATAATAACGCGCGGCATCTTCTGGCCGGAAAGCAGCAGCGTAGGTGCTCGTAGGGATAACGTTGGAACTCCTTTTCAATTGCAGTAGGCTTGATGTATACAGACAATATTTGGGCATATCATCGGACTTGTGCTTACTTTGGGGGACCCGGATCGCTGTTCCGGTGCCTGAGAGCTACAGGAATTTTGAAATTTTTATAATTTTTTTGGGTGTCTATGTTGACTTTAGGTCAATTTATTCGAGAGAATGTAATTTATTAGCGCGAATGGAAGGGGTTTTTTATAACCGAATATCGAGTATTCTAAGGGTGGAAATGTCACCAGTCATGTATGTTTGTGGGAATGTATTTATATGTATTGTACATTTTATTTCTATTCTGTATTTGACAACCTGTTGCAACGACATGAACAAATTTGTGTGGTAAACATTTAAAAGCAGGGAGTCAGAAAGTAGATCAAGGAAAAACGCAAAGGGCCCGCGATGACCTCAGCTTTTTGTCGGCTCATAAACTTCCCACTTTATTATTACCTCTTCACTTAAAATTATGATTTGTGTCACACTGTAGATTCGAAATCAAGATTTTTGGATCTGTTCTTTGAAATTAGATAGACGTTAAATTTCCCATTTTAATGCGTCCATCAGCAAACGGTGATTTCATTTGACATTACAACAGTGGGACCTCGGGGGCGTCGGTTGCCGAAGGTTCAGTCTTTGACACGGCGCTCATCACTATAAGGTAAAGGTCTCGTGTTCGAATCCAGGCATTCGAACACGACATACTTACAAAGAGGCTTTTTTCCACAAACACCGGCACCCAGAGGGTTTATAGGACCTCGGCTGTTGCGAACCCTGGTAAAAAAATAATAAAATAAAATAAAACTTTTAAAAAATATATAAAAAAATAGTGGGACTTTGTACGATTCCCAGGTGTTATTCCAATTTATTGTACGATTCTTAATTTGTATTATCATTTAAAATTAATTAATAATTAATATAAGGTAATGGTTGAGTTAGAAAAGTTGGTGTCATGAGCGGGATTCGAACCCATGAGCCTCGGCCAAATACGCCGCTCGTACTCTGACTTTTTTTAATCTCAACCAGTACTTTATATAAAATTAATTAGTTGAAAAACGTAGTTGTTTAAATATTAAACCCAAAATGGTATTCACACCCATGATCTTAGTTCAGAAAGTAGGATATAAAGCTAACTTGGGGATTTGGCCGGTATAACGGTGATGAGGGCAATTTATATAGATTTAGGGTAATCGTTAACATAAGTGCAAAATTGTTTCTTGAGGATTGACGGTCTCCAGAAGTGATGGATTGCGGATCGGATGGAGACTTATTTAGGAAAATCCGTAAAAAGATTTTTAAAAAAAGAGTGGAACAAGGGGATGGTCACTGTAGGGAAAGAATATAGTACGTTTAGCATGAAGTAAAATTGTGAAATGCCCGAATGTGCTTTATATTAATGATTTTATTTTTCCAAGAGCCTTATCAATGTTAAGAAATTGAATATTTTTTAAAATATTAAAAAATTCCATTGTGTCGAAATTTAATTCAAACTGTAATGTAACCGAGGTTTTATTCTATGCGAGTTTCATAAGGGTGAAATTTTTAATTTTGCAGCATATTATAGCAACCTACCTGCTATGGGTGGTAGGATTTTTCACTATTGCAAGAAAAATATTGATTGCTATTGACATACGATCTTCGGCTGGTGGGTTCGAGTCTTACTCGTGACAAACTTTTTCGTTTCAACCAGGTCCTTATATAAAAACATTAATTAATTGTATGAAATAATTTGGTCAATCAGACCACTAAATAAAATTTAATTAAAATGTTAATTCTATTTTAATATGGTTCTTATGGTGAGGAGCTAGCACATTTACTTGATTTAAAAAAAGAAAGAACCAATTATAAAATAAATTTCAATTTCAAACTACTCGATAAATCAGACAGATTCGAGGTTTGAAAAAAAAATGTAGCATTCGCAAAAACTACCGAGTTCTCCCGATTTAATATTAGCTCTGAATTGGTCTTTATTTCACATGCGTCCCACAAATTTTTGTCGACAATCAATTTTACAGCATTCACTATAAATCAGGTCTGTTTTTTCCAGCTTGCGGGGAAACTGTTCATTGTAACAATGGTCCGCTTCATCAAAATCGGCCCTGTAACGAGCGTCAACTCCTAGTTTTATTGTCACCCTAGTTGACGCTTATTTATGCGAGCCATGTTCAGTCGGGTAAAGGCTTACAATGTAAGGCTTCTCATTTTTCTCTACTGATAAAGCACGCGCCTGGCTCGTCCAACATAAATTGGAGCTTTTTCTTATCGTAACTTACTAAATGCTCACCACTGTCAAGTCTCAAGACTTTCTTGTTCTATTTGATTTGGATTATTTTCGTTCACTAAAATACTACCGATTAACCTCTGACTATACTACTTAAAATGAGTATTAAGAAATCGTAAGATGCGGTCTGATGTAATGTAGGTTTCAGAAAAACATTTTTTTATCGTGCCAACGTTTCGATCTTTATTGAGATCATCTTCAGTGCACAGTGTTTTTTTTCTGCGTAAATGTGCCATTCTTGCCTGTTGTGTTGGGAGTCTTCAATAATCATCGACTAACGGTCACTAATCACCCACTACACTAATTAAAACGAGGGGTGAACTACCCTGCCTAAATTTCACCCCATGTGTTTGTATTTTTTTCGCAATTTTGTTTTTTAACTGGTCTTTTATCAGAAAATACACATCTATCAAAAACTGGTACTAAAAGGAGAGAAGTGTGAATGAAGAAAATTACTCAGTGTATGTCCTTTTGACGGTATATACGGTACAAAGACATGCCAATATCCATTCAAAGCCGATACTTAGGACTGAATAACGGTGATATTTCCTTACTTTCAGAAAATATTTCTACATACTTTGTACAGTAGATGAAACTCGCAAAAACCTTTAAAAATACATACTTTGCCGATTTTTTTAAAGTTTTGATATCTAGTTATTTTTATAAAGTAGGTCTATATATTGGGACCATTTTTTTGGCTCGATTAGTACATGAGATCAAGTTGAACTAGTCGGAAGCCTCCGATTGACCTGGCTTTGATAATGCCAATCTAGCAAACTCGGTAGCTGGACTGATAAGGTTGAGGTCTACCTCCGCCTTGTATACGTAGACAGCAGGCACACTTGAAAACTTTACAGGAGACTTACTACAGGGTAAAAGAATACTTCACAATTACCAAGGTTTCTTGGACCGAAATCCGTCGTTGCTTAATCCGACCTCTTTGACTATGCTACTGTGGTGTTCTGCCGAGCCATCGAATATTCAGGTCACCTAATCCCTCTTATATACAATTGTTGGTAGTAATTTGTAGGAGATTAGTGATCGCTAATCGATAATTATTCAGATATCGTGAGATGCGGTCTGGTGTGATGTAGGTTTCAGAAGAACATTTTCCTTATTGTGCTAACGTTTCGATCTTTATTGAAATCATCTTCAGTACACAAAGTGTTTGTTTTCTCCATAAATGTGCCATTCTTGCGTGTTGTGTTGAGAGTGTCCAATAATCATCGATTAACGGTCGCTAATCACCCTCTATACTAATTAAAACGAGGGGTGAACTACCCCGCTTAAATTTCCCCCCTATGTGTACGTTCATTTTGAAACTTGATAAAAGGGGAAGATGTGTTAATTTTTTGTTATCACCTTCATTTTCAGTATCAAAAAATATAATGCAACGTGTTGGTGAAAGTTTTTTTTTATTGAATAATAGAGAAAAAATTAGACACATTTGCATAACTTTTAGCATAGTAGTGCTGCCCATGAGTATGTTCTTCACTCTTTCCTTAAATTACTCATATATTTCCTATTTCATTGTAACATACTGCACATTTAATTAATTAATATTATAAATTACACACGTGAATTCTGCTAGTTATTTTCAAAAACATTATGGTGTTGCTGTGTTATGAAATTTTTTTTTTACGAGGGTTCGCAACAGCAGAGGTCATATAAACCCTCAGGGTGCCGGTGTTTTTGAAAAAACGCCCATTTGTAAGTATGTTGGGTTCGAATACAGGGCCGCTGTATTCGAACCCGGGACCTTTACCTTACAGTGATGAGCACCGTGTCAAAGACGAAACCTCGCGGCCACCGACGCCCCCGTTATGTAATTTTAACCCTCTTGAAAAAAATTGTTAAAAATAAGCTGACAACACCCCAGCTGGTGAGATTTTCTCACATTAGTCAACTGGTAAAAGGAGGGTTAGAAAAATATATTCACGAATGTAAAACAAAAATTTATAAAAAAAAAATCGTGAAAAATTATTCTTCTAAATAATAATCTATAACGTGCGATTTATCAATGCCCAAAATTATGCGTGGTGATGAGTGAGCGTTAATCGATAATAATTCAGAAATTCTGAGACGATGCGGTCTGATGTAGGTTTCAGAAAAACATTTTCTTTATCGTGCGTTTCGACCTTTTTTGAGATCTTCAGGACCTGGGATTTACAAACATTGTTTACATTTATCAAATACATGTAGGAAGTGGAAAAAATTGAATTTATACAATGCAAAATATATTCGTTTATATTCAATGTTTTTCTGTAAACTACATCACACCAGACCGCATCTCACGATCTCGGAATGATTAGCAAAAAATTAAGTTTACACATCAATAATAGGATATTATTTTACTTTATTTCTTTGATCGTTGTAAGTTGTAACATTTGCAACTAAGTCAATTCTCTTACGAAAGGAGACATATTTGTGAACAACTGTTTAAACGTTAATCCTAGTTTAATTATTAATTTTCCGAACGGCTCGTTCACCAACCATCCCCGGCTGATAAATACCAACGTTTGTAAATTTGCATATCTCAGTCATTGTTGGTATTGCTCCAATTTAATACTACCGGGATTGGATTGGTAATGGGAACATGGCTGATGATGTGCTCATCGAAACACATGTAATTAACCGGGTGCACAACCTCCGCACCGGTTCCAACGTTTTGCCGCGATAATAATAAACCACGTTGTAAATGCAACGATTAATCAAACCGTTACCAATGAAAGATCATCGTTACAAGTTTAATTTCTAGCTGGAACAATCCTTACTAACTCAGGTAGACAGAACATAAACGAACTTGTATGAAAATAAAACAGTAAACGGAGTAGAGGTAGACATGGTGTTGAAATGCCATTGTAAATTGTCCGTGATTTAAAAGGCACGTACTATTCTGTAAAACATAATGTTAAATTTAAGCCGTATTAAAGATATAGAATATGCAATGCAATAAAGCTTTCTAATTAGCCACTGTACATAAGCATTTCATGCGAACGATTAATACCCCTTACTTCGTCCTTCCATGGAGATTCTCTGACAGTCGTCATTATAACAAACCAATTCATTTACGTTTTAGTAGTCTTTTTAAAGTTTTGCTTGAGATAAAAAATCAGTGTCAAGGGCGGGATCCGAACCCACGACCTCAACACGCCCTGGTCTAACCACATGAGCTATCGTGACTTCGATCCACTAGGTACACTTAGGAGTCTCCTCTCATTTTTCCAATAGTGTATAAAACAGCCACTCGCCTACATTAATACTATATGTGCATGGATTTCCTTTATATACAACAAATTCAAAATTTCAATGAATTTCATTTTTTTACGAGTGAATCAGAAAGACACCAGTGGGGTTGTTTTACATTTCCCATCTATCTGACTTTTTGGGGAGTAATATTAATAATTACTATTAAACATTTAGTACATCATTTTCCTTTTAAACTTCATTGTTTTTGCCACCATTGGACGTTACGCTAGATCAAGTAGTAGAGCAGGGGTGTATTTAACCGAAGGTCGTGGGTTCGAATCCCGCTCTTGACACTGACTTTTTTCAACTCAACGAAAAACTTACATCGAAAGAATAATTATAATATAACTTTAGTAGCACTACTTCTTTATATTTATTTATATCAATATTTGCATAACCAACTTTCTCACCATTTTCTAAGTCAGGTTGTGGCGAAAACTTAGGAATTGAGAATTTCGAATTTTATCTATCATCTACAAAAGTTAATTGTGTTAATATATTGTTGAACTTTTATTTTTAGAAAAATTAACTTCATCGACATGCATTTTTAGTTTCATAATATACGATCCCATCACTGTTCCAAAATACAGCCATTTTCTTTCCGTTTTAATTTAAACTCGAAATAACTTTTTGTATTAACGATTTTTGATCTAAAATTATCTCGTTTTGGCTTTTAATTAATCCTTCTTTATATCATGTTATTCATTTTTACTTGTAATAATTAATTTCAAATTTCCCTTTTATTCGAAGAATTGAAAGAATATAACCAATGAAATACAAGCATTCTACGTAGAATTTTGGTATTTTCGAAAATATTCAAATTTAAATTAATTGCGCTCTTGGAAGCCGACGGGAAAAAAAATTAAAAATAAACATTATATACAACATTTATTCACTACTTTCGTGGTCCGCTTGGCCAATTAATTAAGGATTTTAGTTGAGATGAAAAAAAGTTAATGGACCGAGAAGGATTCGAACCCACGACCTTCGGCTCTCTGCCCATTTCAATTGTCGTCGAGAATTCAAACCGATTACACGACATTTGAAATATGGCAAAAGGAGGGAAAACTCATAAGGTGGGGTTGAGATCGGAAGTTGATGTCCGAGTGGATCGAGATCACGATAGCTCAAGAGGTAGAGGAGCGGAGTATCTAACCGAAGGTCGTGGGTTCGAATCTCCCTCGTGCCATTAACTTTTTTTTTCATCTCAACTAAAATCATTAATTAATTGTTATATACAATTTCAAAACAAATGTTTCTCATTTTTTGTATATAAAAAATATGTCTTTCTTATTGTTTGAATGTTAAATATGATTTTGTTTTATTTCGTTTGTATTTCATTTTAATATGGATTTAAAAGCGTGAGTCCATGGCAGTGAGCGGGCCAAGTTCAAGCAGACCGCGTTGTGTATCTTTACACAAAACCAATTTGCCCGGTTTTTCTCACCCTCGTATCTTTGCTTCCTCTTACGATGGCTTTTGAAATTTGAAACATAATTAAGGTTAAGTCACTTAGGACAGTGTAAACGTTTCAGCACTTAATGTTAAGCTTTTTCGAGAGGGGTGGATTTCAAAATATGCAGTTTCCTTAGTGATTGACTCAATTATAAAATACTTCTCCAATAGCTAGGAACGTGATATTCGTTTTTTTTAAAGTAGGTTTTACATCGCAAATAAATTAAACCAATCTGATTTTTTTTTTTAATTTGAAGACTTTTCTAACAATTAATGCTTGTTTAGTGAGAGATATAATCAGTCTAATTATCAAAATTATAAACCACTTCCCTTATAGGTAAAAACATAAAATTTGATACAAAAGTAGGTTTTATATTGAGAAAAAATATATAACTAAGAATCTGAATTTTTATAAAAGGGGGAGAACTTTCATCAATAATATTATAAGACATTTCTCGAATAAGTAAAAATTTTATATTTGCACAAATGTAGGCCTAGTAAAGGTAAAATTCTGAAAATTGCAATTCGCTTTAATTTAGTGCCAGTTTAGAAGGGAGGATTGTCATATCATTAAAATTATCGTATGACTTTCCGTGTAGGTAGAATCCTGAAATTGATTAAAAAGGTCGGGCTTGTGCTTTAGGGATGGCTGGGTGGGAGTAGTCCGATCATCAAAATTTTAAGCCAATTCCCTTATAGGTAGAAACGTGATGTTTGGTACAAAGGTATTTTTTTGTGTTGTAAGAAAGACAAAAATGAGAAAATTTCAATTTTCGTAAAACTTGTGTAGATATACGTAGGGGTAGGTCACGCGCATCCAACTATTTAAATAACATCTAAGATTTCATTTATTTTCATTGCTTTCCACTTGGCCAGTTTCTGAATTAGGATTAAAACATGAGGATCATGTTTGCTTAAAAAGAAGAGGTGGCGGAAGGAATAAGAATATACAAAAGCTGCCA
The DNA here is from genome assembly GCA_039619505.1 of Cimex hemipterus. Classification (NCBI taxonomy): domain Eukaryota; kingdom Metazoa; phylum Arthropoda; class Insecta; order Hemiptera; family Cimicidae; genus Cimex; species Cimex hemipterus. The sequence goes on along the minus strand of CM077114.1, from coordinate 3,268,840 downwards.
ACTCCACATTTCTCTTGCAGAATTTTTAACGCTAAAATTTAGTAAAAATTTAATTTAAATCGTAATTGATTTTCATATGGATTTCTAAGCGTCCATTTTTTTACCGACACGATTTTTTATTTACGCAATACTTTTCATACCATCTCCACGTTCTTCGTCAGTTTTGTTATCCAAAATTTACATTACATCTAAAACAACTAATATTTCAAAAATGAAGCTTTGATCAATAATTAGAAGCACGTAAGTTACGGATATAGATAGGGATATGGGATATATAGCAGATCTATTGTGTTCCTCTGCGTTTTTATAACTCATTGCCCAGCTCCAGGTTATTAACCATCCTTCACAGCTTTGCCAGCGCGTCCTTGGTGTAGGATCTTGCTTGTGATTTTTCTTATCCTAGTTGCTAGAACCTGCACCTACTTAACCTTTACAGCAACATAAAATCTGTTCTGCGGTCTCAGATTCTTATTAGCAGTATCTGCACGATGTTTCTTCTGTCTGTACTCTGGTGAATGTGCTTTCTTACGGGGCCGTGACCTGTCAGGAGTCCGCACATTGCGAACGGACGGCAGTGTGTCGTTGAGGACGCGATGATTACGCTGAATTGTCCTCCCTCTTGAGCAAGCGAATGGGAGCGGATAGTGAATCAACTGCTCTGAATATTGTTATGCGTATGACCGGCGTGGTACCGTTGGGGAAGAGAAGGATCGGACCACCTAGGCTAGACCTATGGCGTCCCTCGAATGCGAATGGCAGTTTTAGTCTGAGCTGGATAAGCGACCTTTGACCTAGGCAGTGCTCATCTAGGGGGTGGGTAGCAATTCCACTTAAAACAATAACGTAATTTCTACGCTGGGGAAGCCCCTAAACTCAGGGAGATAGAGCCGCCTTCTCTATCTAGGGAGTACGCGGAGAGCAGGTTGATGTATTTCGGTGTGTTAGCCCTTTGCTACGACCCGATGCACAATGCGGCCCCAACCATTCGGAATGGACAAGCGGAGAGCAAGGTTGTCCTTGGTCCTTAGGGGCTGGGACGCCTCTACACCAATGGTGCAGCGTATTCCGTCGTATACAGAAGTGCGACAGCTCTCCGAATCAAAACATCCGATAAGGCTACATATTTCAGGTGCAGACGCTAAAGATCCCCTTGTCTTGTTGACGATGAATACTCATGTCAGGAGCCCAACCAGAATCATAGTTCCGTTGCGGTTGCTTTCTTCACGTGGATCATACCTGTAGTATGTTCACATACACACATTTTAAGATGTATCCTTCGTTGCGACAGGCTGCGAAGCGCAGTCGGGTTCTGGGGCCAGAGAGTCCATGTCGGCTCCCTTTCTGGCCATCACGTCGTTGCCTCTATGCCCCGAATGTTTAGGGACCCATGCCAGGGTCAGATAATTGGTGTCGCTTACTTCCTTCCGGGCATGCGTAAAGTTCCAAACACTCTTAGCCTTCACCTCGCATGAGGCTTAGGCCCTGAGTGCTGTCTGGCTGTCAGAGAAAATTACTTCCGAGAATATATTTCTCTCTTTTATTTTTCTGGCAAATTGTTCAATTGCTATGATTTCAGATTGGACAACTATATCTTAGGTACCGTCAGTTCGCTTTTGAGTTTCATCCCGAAGACCTCAGGTCACGTAACTTTATCGGTTTTAGAGCCGCTAGTGTACCAGTAAGAATTTGCAGTGGTGTTCCTTTGGCCACTCTTACCGTTTTGGTAACAGTATTGTATTTCTTGGTAAAGTTGTACATTGAAGTCGTGGCATCAATTGGCATACCAAGAATGGCATCTCCTGCTATCATCACTTTCCATTGTTTATTTACATGGTCCATCCTAGCAGAAGCGTGTAAATTACTTTCCAACAATAATGGTTGTGATTCAGCTCAAAATTCTGGTCGCGGAAGAAACCTATAGTTATTACCATGTGTTTACATTGATAATTTGGTTTATTACAATGAATTAACACATGAAAATATTACATTATTAATTAATTCCCTTGGCATTGATACAAACACCAAAAATTGGTTGAAATAAATCACTGGGTATTTTGAGAAGTATAGATTATTTTCATTTGTCGTGTTTGGTGATTGTTAACGAGCAAGTGGACTGTAATTTGATGAAAGGGTAAAATAATCGAATAAATAAAAAGAAAAAAAAAAGAACTCACCATATAGAGGACTCCCCCAAGGTCTACGACGGATGAATAGGAGAAAAAAAGGACAGGCGTACAGATGATGTAGGAATATCGGGATCAGGATACCTTTTATCTCGTTTTCCTTCGAAGAGTCTCCTTCGATCGATAATCTCGCCATGACAATCACGAGAATAAAATAAAATGAGGTGAACAACAATTTGAATAAAGAAAAACGATTTGCCAACGGCCGATGCGCACAGTTCAACCGACAATAACCAACTATGTGGCGGAGAGGACCGAGCGTCAACATCGCCGGACCCCGGGCTCAAAGTCCACGAAAAATGGCGTTAACAGTGATCGTTAATTAATGATTATTTGGAGATCGTGAAATGCGTTCTGGTGGGACATTGGCTTAGAAAAACATTTTCTTTATCGTGCCAACATGGCATACTAATAATCGCATCTGCCTGTACCTCGCCCTTCACGTTCGATCTTTATGGTGATCATCTTCAGAGATTATAGTGTTTGTTTAACGAGATAGAAACGTTGTCACGATAAAGAAAATGTTTTTCTGAACCTACGTCACACCAGACCGCATCTCGCTGTCTCGAAATAATCATTTTCGTGTTTATTGAAAATAATATAATTTCAATTTTTTGAATTTAGCGTTTTTTAATCTTCTTTTGTATGATTTGTTAATACTTTAAGATTTGTTGGATGTAATCTTCCAATGATTGGAGATGCTGTTGTGTTCGGATATTTTGAGTTAATGACAACAAAATTTGCAGTATTCTGAATCACATTGCTTCGCCCGTTGGCGGATATTGCTTTGTGCCTGCTCTAGTTAGCATAGTGATTTGCACTTAACCACATGCAATAACTCGGTTCGGAATACCGAACAGCGCTAACGCTCGGTAATCCGTCAAGTACAATCACAATTCAACGTCACATCCGAAAAATTTAAATTATTTTCTGTTTTGTTTTTTTAATTCAATCGGAAAGGGAAAAAGGGAAAGTATTTAATTATTCAAAACAAGTGTTGGTAGATTCTCTTAAGAATGGGCTGGAATTAAAACGAAGAGGAACGCGGTAAACAACCCCGGTATGAATAAAATTAGCATAATTTGGAAAAATATTTTTGACCGGAGTTAAATGAAAAACAGAAACAATAAATAAGTTTTAAAAAGGGGGAATAAATGAATAACAAAGGAGCGGTATTAATCTTGTTGATTCGCAGGTGTGGATTAGGTGTGAGGACTGCGGGTCGGAGTGATGGATAACTATAGGATTAACTCTCCCCGTTCCAATTGACTAGATGGCAAGAAAGGAAGCCTGGCTCACCACCTGTTTTACCTTCCAGAACCACTAACATTCCAGAAACAAGGTCAAGTCGAGTGAATTCACATCTACCTCACCTTAAATACAAAATTGCTTAACATTAAATGTAATTCATAAATCACTTAAAGCTGGGAAAAGTTAAAAAATGAAGTAAATTTTACTTTAAAACTGTTTTTGATTTTTGAATATTTTTTTCTGAATTACGGGTGAGTTACCATGAAGAGGATAAATTTTAAATGATCTCGCATCGTTCCAATATTCACAACTTTTAAATATATACAGCTCATTTTATTTTGTATTATAAAATTTCTTTTTGAGATTGCTAGGGTTTTGGTTTATTTAAAAAGTTACATTTATTTTAATCAAAACTCGATTGACTGCTCAAAAAATAAATATTGATATGGGCAATTACTTTCCTTAGAATTTTGTTTTATTTTTATTATAAATTTTATTAAAATTTAATAAAAATTATTGTGTTTTACTGAAGAAAAACTTAATTAAGTGATTTTGAAAAATCTTAAAATAAAAGGGTTTAATCGGGGCATCGGTGGCTGCAACGGTTTGGGAATTGACAGTGTAAGGTAAAGGTCCAGGGTTCGATTACAAATCGGATTTTTTTTAAACACCGGCACCTGGCGGGTGTATATGAACTCTGCAAAAATAAAACAATAAATAATTAAAGTTTTACCAATTGTATAAAGAAATCCATAGATGTTGCAACGTTGAACTCAGTTGTTGCAGGTCAACTGGGTGTCGATGGTGATCGAACTATTTTTTTTGGAACCACATGAAATTGAAATCTGGAGACAATGAGGGAACAGGTAGATGGGCAATTCCCTGGTTTTCTAAAGTTTGATGGCCAACTCTGCCTCTATGAGTTCTCTGGCGTTGTTATCCAAAATAGGAAAATCCTTGCCAACGAGATCTCTGGTTTGATGGATGTATTCTTCGATAATTTCTTGGACATCACAGACTGCTGGTGACGTTGGTATAAACAATCTGAAAGCCCAGTTCCTTTGGTGAAAATCCTAGCCTAGACCGTTACACCGCCACACCCAAACTGCGCTGAAGGGAGCACGAACCAGGCATTGTACGCGACCCCGCTACTCGGTAGAATCTTGGGCACGAGCTATAACTATACATTCAGAAATTCGACTCTTCAGTAAACATAACAGTATATTCTAGGCGCACTTTGCACCATATTCCCCTGACTTGCTGTTGGTAGCCGGTTGCTTCAAAGCGGCATACGATGTATGGCTTGATGGCCTTGCTAAACCATACTGTACTTCGTTTATGATTAGTCGGTTACTACGACAAGTGTTTCGTTTTGCAGCAATGGCAATATTTTTGTCCTCCCCTAGCGTCATAATGCGCCAACATCCACTACTTGGCCTCCGATATGCACTTCCAGCCCCTCGAAATCAGAACGCGATGGTTCATTCTCACAATAATATTGCGAACGTCTGTTTCAAGATGATGATTTTCAATAGTTACAGAGACTAGAACTGCAATAAAATTGAAAAAAAAAACGAGAAAAAATGCTCGTTAACAAAATGAGTAATGTATGGTGTTTAGTTATCGTTAGCCAATGATGATTTGGAAATCGTGAGATGCGGTCTAGTGTGATGTAGATTTTAGAAAATCATTTAAAAAAAAAAGTAATCTTCATGCTCACTACTTTTAAATAAATCCCTTATTAAAAATGAGGATAAACGTTTGCTTCGTTTTGGTTTGTACTTTCTACTTCATTTTATGCAACCATCGGAGTATATCGGTTAATAAATAGAATTACAATAAATTAAAAATTTGTTAATTTTTTGTATGGCGTATAAATTTCCCGGAATTTTCCGATTTCGATACGTCCTCCGGGGCACTTTTCCCGATATTTAACAATAAAAAGCTATTTTTCACCATGCTCAGCACGATATGCTTCCAATTATTGAGTAATGAGTTGAAGATTCCCTAGAATGTTTGTAACTCTTCTATCTGATTACATTTTATTTCGTATGTAATTCTGCAGGTGCTATTGTATATTGGCATTTTCAATAAGGGAATATTCATTGTATCGTAAAATAATTAAATGCGATATTATATTTATATAGAAGGTTCATTTAAAAGTGACATTACATTTTATTTATTACACTATATAAAAATACTTGACATTATTGATAAATGTGTAGAGTTAGTGACCGTTAACGGATAATTATTCAGATATCGTGAGAGAGGTCTGGTGTGATGTAGGTGTCAGAAAGACATTTTCTTTATCGTGCCAACGTTTCGATCTTTTATTGAGATCATCTTCAGGGCCTGGGATTTACATTTAGAAAATACATATATAATTTGGAACAGTGAATTTATACAATGCAAAAAATTATATTTTATATTCCATCAAAGTATTTCTACTCACTCAAAGTGTTTGTCTTCTGTGTAATTTTGCCATGTCACGTTGAGAGTTCCAGTGAGATTTTACTGTGTCACGTTTATATATGTTGGATTTTGAAGTGGTGGGGAATGAAGTGGGTATAGAAGAGATAATTTTGTATAAGTCGTCGGCTTCTTTGAGGTGAAAAGAGCCAGAATACATACATTGGTCTTACATCCCAATATCTGGATAGGAGAGTAAAACAACATATCTACGTTTGCAAAAAACCCAAACAAAATCCCACAGCACTCGCTACCCACCACTTTGAACAACAACACAATTTTGACTTCAAAAATCCAAAAATACTACATACAGAACAAAACAAATTTAAACGTTATTTTTTAGAAATGGTTTACATCAACAAGGTTAAACAGCATCAATTACAGAAGTACATGCAAACTCAGTCGCAGCTACGCCAATATCATTAATCAAATTCAATACAGATAACATACATATATCATCACATTACATTCCACACATCAAATATTTTTCGCATAGCCTAATTGTCCAACAATCTAATTTTCCTTTTCCCATTTATCCCTTTCTATATAATCCTGAAAGAATAAAGTAGCCGAAACCTTACCAACACATTCTTTCCTTTTGTCGGCTGTCTCTCACACATTGTCCCTTCTATACCCACTTCCTTCCCCACCACTTCAAAATCAAACGTATATAAACATAAAATCTCACTGGCACTCTCAACGCGACATGGCACAATTACACAGAAGACAAACACTTTGAGTGAGTAGAAATACATTGATAGAATATAAAATATAGTTTTTGCATTATATAAATTCACATTTCCAAATTCTATATGTATTTTCTAAATGTAAACTATGTTTGTAAATCCCAGGCCCTGAAGATGATCTCAATAAAAGATCGAAACGTTGGCACGATAAATTAAATGTTTTTCTGATACCCACATAACACCAGACCGCATCTCACGATATCTGAATAATTATTATTGATAAATGATTATTTAGTAATCGTGAGGTGCCGTCTGGTGTGATATAGGTTTCAGAAAAACATTTTCTTTATCGTCCAACAACCCTGACGAC
>CM077114.1:3240267-3261871 GCA_039619505.1 Cimex hemipterus | reverse complement strand
ATTATTGAACCCTGACGATGATACTAATAAAGGCCGAAACGTTGGATAATAAATAAAATTATTCAGATATCGTGAGATGCGGTCTTTTTAGTTTTGACCACACCTCATGGTATCTGAATAATTATCTATTATCGGTCACGAATCTCTACACAGATAAATGAAATGTTTTTCTGAAACCTAGATCACACCAGACTGAATCTCACGATTTCTAAATAAATGAATAATTGTATTAACTTGCTGTCCATACGTCACAGTGCAATAAACCACTTCTATTTGAAAGGGGAGTTTTTTGCGGTTATAATGTTTTGTAAGGTTTTTACTCCATGTGGATCTAGGTAGCACCGGTGAAAAAGAACCGCGACGTAAATTGTTTGTTCGTTAGCGGCAAGAGAAATAATTATTAATAATTGTATTAACATCTCATCATTCATTTTGACGTAAAACCTACATCACACCAGACCGCATCTTACGGCCTCCAAATAATAAATCGCTAACGGCCATTAAACATCGCCCATTATGTATAAACGTAACAGTTTATAACAGTTTGAACTGAAAAAAATTACTATGAAGGATTGGAAAAAGCTATTGCAAGACTGATACAATAACCAAATGACAGTCCGAAAACAAAACTAACTACAACAAAACACAGCTCACGTTTTCCACGTTTACATTCACTCGAGGATAAACGTAACGTTACTAGCAAAACTTTTCGGACTAAAAAGTCCCATTACGAAGGTGTTGAACAACTGGAACATACCTCCGTATAGCATGCGAGCTTTTGCTAGAAAAAACTGAAAAAAAGAGCCAATAAAAAAAGTACAGAAGACATTTACGCTACATATAATTTTATGAGACCAACGCAAGAAACAATTTAATCTTGTTTTTACCTTACGTTGAAATAAAACGACCATTTTAATACTGTTTAATCAGTGAGTTTAATTACAGTATCGTGAATAATGATTTTTATTTTGGTGTTTTTTATTTTCTTAACATAGTATATTTCAATCGTTCATTATCTTGTGCAAACGTTATTTGAAAATAAATTTTCTGTTGAAAATCTGCATGCGAATTGTGTTCGAGTAGAAATATTATTGATAATTAATTGCTGGTCAATTTGACTGCATCAGTGAAATTTCACTGATTTTATTCGGCCGGAGATTCAAGCGATGATCTCACGTCTCCACCTCCAACGGCCGTTACCGTAACCTCTGAATTTAGGAGTTCAATTTTTACGGCAACGCACCAGTTCGGCAATAAAGCGAAAATACGCCCAGGCTATCAAACGTTCTCTGTATATAGGGCAGAGAGGATGGCCGAAATGTTGCAACGAGGCACTAAATTCAAACGGATATGATCGGTACGGGATCAATTCATTTTCATCGGACTGTACAGTTAGAAAACTACGCCTTCTTATAATGTAATCACATAAATTTCTGAAACGTTTAAATACGACTTAATTATATTTTTCATTAAATTCAACGAACAGTTTTTTCGACAATAATTTTTAAAAAATTGACAAGCTTTAAGCTTTTCTTATTCAAGAAAACAATTGCACCTCTCTCTCTCTCTCTCTCTCTCTCTCTTTCTCCTTCTCTCTCTCTCTCTCCCTCTTTGTTTCTCTTTATCTATCTATCTCTGAATCTATCTACCTCTCTCTTTCTCTCTGTCTATCTATGTATTTATGTATTTATTCTACCCCCTCTCACCCTCTTTCTCTCCATCCCTCTCTTTCTTTACTTCTAGCTTTTTTTAATGGTAGTTCTCGTGTTTCTATTTACAATGAATTGATAACTATTTTTTAAACAAAATTTAAATTAAATTCCCTTGGTTCACGGCGGGGCGATTATGCTAAACCGGGCTGACTGGTGTGTCTTGCATTCTGATGATTTGTCCTCTTTTCTTCAGTGTCTTTAACACGGTTTCACTCTTTCTCTCAATCTGTATCTGTTTGTTGATATATATATTTATTTTAGTGCTCCGTATGCATGGGCAGTATTATGGTTGTTTTGCATTCTTCGTTGCTGAATGGTAACGGCAAATCGAAACTTGAAGATTGTCGAGTAAATAATGACAGGCATCGAGACAGAATGAAAAATGCGTAACCGGATTTGTCACATTAAATCCTATAAATGTGTCAAAGACGGAAAATAAATCGGTAGGTAATTCAGATGGGACCGAAGACAAATATAGAGTCTGCCTCGAGATGGATCGCGTGGGCCTTCGCCCGGGGGATTTATCATTGGGGATCAAGACAAAAGCCGAGATCAGTCCCGTCCCGTTCTCTCTCACTGCCTCCCAGTATACAAATCTGAGATATCAAGTTTGATCTAAACTATTGTCCAGTGATAAATAGCCCAGGTCCAAAGGTAAAACAGTAACCCATCTCTCTTCCTTTGAATAAACTCGACTTGCTTCGATAATGCTACTTCCTAAACCGGTTCAACCTCTTTGAACGACCTCAGAAACAAGCCGTGAACACAATCTGGCCTTTACGATCTCCCTGATACCAAGCGTTAGAATGCTGGCTATTCTACGGTGTATTGCTTGGCTACGCCGGATTATTTGTCCGCTTAGATATCGACCAGTGGGAAAAAAAATTCCCTGAATCTGATACACGGTATAGCTGCTACAAGTTTATTTTACCCGAGAAATACCTTGAAATTGTTTCTCACCGCTGAGAAAGCTACTCATCTTAAATAAACTTAGAAAAGCTCTCTAATCCAGTGGCAAACAATAAACAAGGAAGACTCGTCTTCCTCAAAATTAATCACGGAACAGGATCTAGAAAAGACACGTGTCATGGCATCTGCCTCTTCTTACCCGAGTTCAGTTTTTCTTACAGATCCTGCAGGTTTTACGTATGAAACTGTATACAATAATAATACAAATCTGTAACAGTTTAGCTTCAACTGGGCAAGAATTTGCCTACAAAATAATTTACGCTATTGCAACTATCAAATATGAGAATGCCAGATCTTTGGAAAAACACACAAAAAGAGGAAAAACAAGAATGTTTCAGGCCCATTCACCAGGGTTTAACATAGTCCCCATTCCTTGAACCCATGTGAAGTTAATTTGAGCATTACAAACACAGTGAGAAAGATAACGAGAAAGACTGAGGAGGAGTAAAAGAATCTGTGAAAGAAATTCTCTGAGATTCACGAATTTTCAAACAATTGAGAAAGAAAGAGAGAAAAAACAGATACCCCAACTATACTCGATATTATTTTTATGTAAAAATGTTTGTTTTTATATTTTTGTATAGAAGTAGAATAATATCCAATTAAGGTTTATATAAAATGAAATTTCATGAGAGACAATAGGTTTAATTTTTTTTTAAGCAAACGTTATACACAGAATTAATTTTAAAAAATTCATCTTTCGTAAGTCTATTTTCATTGTAGGTTTTTGTCATAACGTCAATCTTGAACCTCGTCGCTCTAATTTGAAATTTATTAAACAAATAAAACGTTAATTTCATCGGAAGGCTTCTAATGAAAAACATGTTTTTGATCAATTATACATCATACTCCTCCTAAGTTTACACGTCAAATTGTAACATTTTCACCGTTGATTATATCAATTTTAATCGTATTGACGTACAGTCAACTGTTTCGATAAGGGGAAAAGACAATTTTAACATCACGGGTTAAATTGAATTTACTGCTTTCGGGTTTTATTTTATGATAAATTCTCGTTCCGGGGGCTCGAATAATTGTCAGATTATAATTAATTACATCATTATATTACTGTTGACTTTCCGAAATATTTACATTTTCGTCTCGCACTTAGCTATACTCGATAATTCCTTTTTTTTTCACATTTCATAGGAATATTTTATTACGTAAATTTATTTTTTTATGTATAAATGTTTTGATCTATTTATAAGTCTCGTGATTTAAGGTCACTTTTGGAATAGAAAGTATTTAGTTTAACTTTGATCTGTATATAAAGTATTGATTGAAATGAAAAAAAAAAATCTTGTCACCAGCGGGATTCGAACCCACGATCTTCGGCTCAATGCTGCTCTAACCGCTTCAGCTATCGTGAGCCGAAGGTCGTGAGTTCGAATCCCGTTCGTGACACTGACGTTTTCATTTCAACCAATACTTTACACAAAGATTAATTAATTGACAGAAGTATTTGGTAAATGTGATCACTAAATATAATGGATTGTTAACATTATTCTGCGGTTTTTGTATTTCTAAATAGAAAAGTTATATGTATTTTATTTAATTTGATATTGAGAAATTTAGTTTAAAAGAAAAAAAGAGTAAAGTTAGTAACTCGTTTTAGAATTTTAACGGCGAAGGCTTTGAGTTGGGAGCAGTTGTTAAACGGAGAGTTACAGTTCGTTATCGATTTCCAAACTTGTCCCTCTTTATGGAAATGCTTAACCGAAGGGAGGGTCACGTTAGTTCAGGATTGTTAGAGGACTTTGGTTTATTATATTGACATTGCGTACGATTGACTTTTGACTTAAAGGCCATTGTAGCTCTTCTATTCCAGTCCCTTCCGCAGTAAGACTGTTAACAAGAACTAGGGGAAGAGGAAAGCTATATTGAGTTAAAGAGGGTTGAGGACAAGTTTGCCGAAGGGATGACAACTAAGACAAACAAACACCTTAACTTAGTCCACACTCAACCTTAATTTAATATAGAGTCGTGTTGGGGATGCTGCAAGTGCTGACAACATCCCCTCACTGGTAAACTGCCCTTAAATTCTTTGCTTTGACACAAGCTGAAAGGCCCTATGTGTCTACTACTGAGTCTCGTATTTTTTCTAAATAGAATTACTTCTTTATATAAATAAAACGTTTTATTATGTAACTCAATATATTAAAGAATTTTGTATAGTTAATATTAATATTATAATTGAAAAAAAAGTTTAATCTGTCTGTTCTTTCTATTGGCATCTTAAATAAATTATAAAATAAATATGTTTTTCTTAGTAATATAATTATGACCAATCCATTGCGCTCAGTTTTCGCCCTTCTTTGACGTCGTGTAATAATTTCATGTTTTTCCGAATAGTTAACTTTTTTTAAATTTTTATTATTATAATGGAAAAAATGTTTAATCTGCCTGTTCTTTCTGTCGACAACTTAAAAAAATAAATACTTTTTCTTCAGTAATATAATTATGACCAATCAATTACGTACAGTTTTGCCCTTGTTTGACATCGTGTAATAATTTTATGTTTTTCTGACTTGTTGACGCATTTTAAAAGAATTATTGTTATGGAAAAAATGTTTAATCTGACTGTTTTTTCTGGGTACAACTTAAAAAAACAACTTTTTCTTTAGTATTGTAATTATGGCCAATCAATTACGTACAGTTTTTGCCCTTGTTTTAGGTCGTGCAATAATTTCATGTTTTTCCGAATAGTTGACTTTTTTAAAATTTTTATTATTATAATGGAAAAAATGTTTATTCTGCCTGTTCTTTCTGTATACAACTTAAAAAAAAACAACTTTTTCTTTAGTATTGTGATTATGACCAATCAAGTACGTACAGTTTTTGCCCTTGTTTTAGGTCTTGCAATAATTTCATGTTTTTATGACTTGTTGACGCATTTTAAAAATTTTATTATTATAATGGAAAAATTGTTTAATCGGCCCGTTTTTTCTGTTAACAACCTAAAAAAAAAACTTTTTGTTCAGTAATATTATTATGGCCAATCAATTACGTACGTTTTTCGCCCTTGTTTGACGTCGTGTAATAATTGCATGTTTATCTGAATTGTTGACGTAATTTTTAAGTATCATTATTGTTATGGAAAAAATGTTTAATCTGCCTGTTATTCCTGTGAACCATTTATCTAAATTAAAATAACAAATTTGTTTTTTCTTAGTAATTCAATTATCACCAATTAATTGCGTTCACTTTATGCCCTTGTTTTAAGTCGTGTAATAATTTCTTGTTTGTCTGGATTGTTGAGGTAATTTTTTTTTGCGGTACGTGTAATGTTGTTTGATTTTCTGTCATTGTCCCAAATCTATTACGTATGCTCTTTGTATGTGAATTTAATTTATCGTCCTGTCTTTTCGGTTGTCAGCGTACGTTATCAGCTAACGGACAGGCCAAAAAAACTAAGACACACAGAGAGCAAATAATATATAAGATCGTTATCCTGTATCTTCAGTGTCATTTTATTGCCTTTAGAGAAAGTAAACTAACATACGGACATAACGACTCTAGTACGTCATCAGCTTGAAATTTTTCTTAAAATTCATAACTGCGTTCTCATATCACCTACTCAAATTTGTTCCAATTTTATCACTACCCAAAATTTCAATTATTCAAATTTTGATTTTATGTGTATGTGGCGGTTAGTGACGGTTACTGATTGAATAGACGGAAATCGTGAGATGCCGTCTGGTGTGATGTAGGTTTCAGAAACATAATTTTTCATCGTACGAACGTTTCCATCTTTACTGAGATCATCCTCAGGGACTAGGATTTACAAACATAGTTTAAATTTTACAAATACATGCAGGATGTGGAGAATTTGAATGTGAATTTATCCAATTCAAAAAATATATATTTTTACATCAATTTAATATAACCACTTAGTTGGCATTTACTAGCACGTAAAATTTAGTGTTAAAAAATAACACGAGTAGTAAATACAGATCCTCTTTCAACAAATATGTTGACTGAGGACAGTCAATATGCCCCACTTCATTTACGGTAAACAACTAAAATTACAACCATCGAATATTTATTCATTCCAACCCAGGAAAAACATTAATTACTTATTATAATTATTTAAGGCTTTTGTAATCAACTTTAAACATTATTCGGTTCTGAATTTCATTGCCAAAAGAAGTTTCTGATCAAACTGCTCAAAATATATATAATTGTTAATTTATCTTTTTTTATTAACTAATTAAAAATATATTAATCTTTATAAGGTATTGGCTGAAGTGAAAAAGCCAGTGTTACGAACAGGATTCGAACCTACGATGTTCGGTTCAATAAGGCCTCTGGTCTATCCACTAGACCATCGTGACTAAGTATAGTCGTTGGTTCGAATCCAGCCCGTGACACTAGCATTTCCATTTCATCTAATAACTTATATAAAGATTAATTAATAAAAACAAGTTATTTATTCAATCGGACCAAGAATATAATAGATTTAAAAATATATTATTATAACCAAGTTTTCTATTATTAAAAGCCAAATTTTAATTGTTCCTCATTTTTACAATTTTTTTCCCCCAGAATGTTAATCAATATTTTCTACGTGCGTATATTTCGCCCAAAGCCGGCGGTCTATAATTTAATATTAGGTTGATGCATTCCACCGGGAATTACTGTCAATCAATCATGCCAGCTTGGAAATCCATCTGAATTATTTTCGCTACATTTTATAGAGAGAGGGTGAACGGTCATCACCTGCGTCCTTGGCGTATTTGCCCCGCAATAAAACATCAACTTCAAAACCGAATAGTGGATTTTATTTAAACGTAAGTTTTATTATTTAAAAGTTGAATTTTTTTACGAGGGTTCGCAACAGCAGGGGTAATATAAACCCAGCAGGGGTTTTTGAAAAAAGTCCATTTGTTTGCAAGGTTCGAATTCTGGATTCGAACCCGGTACCTTTACCTTACACCGTGTCAACATCTACGCCCCTACTTTAATTTTTTGATATAGGAGCTCCTGCCGCTCCACGTAATACCAGAAAGTTTTTACACCTCCTGACGCGTAACCAAGTTTTTTTTTGATATAGAGAAAATAGTGTTTAAGGAAAGTCCGACTGTTTTCAGCTTAAAAATCCTTTAAAATGATGTGTCAGGATAAAGAGGGATGAATTATGAAATTTTAAAGGTAAACTGGGCCTGAAAATACCTGTAAAATTTTTCTCACAAAAAAGGTAAAAATTTTAAAAGCCCTTTTTGGTATAGTGTTGGGTCAAGGGAATTTCAACAGGGTTAACAAAAAAAAAATCTTTGTGTAAAGTATTGGTTGAAATGAAAACGTCAGTGTCAGGAACGGGATTCGAACTCAAGACCTTCGGCACACGATAGCTGAAGCGGTTAGAGAAGGGGCGTATTGAGCCGAAGATCGTGGGTTCGAATCCCGCTGGTGACATAATTTTTTTTTTCATTTCAATCAATACTTTATATACAGATCAAAGTTAAACTGAATACTTTCTATTCCAAAAGTGACCTTAAATCACGAGACTTATAAATAGATCAAAACATTTATATATAAAAAATAAATTTACGTAATAAAACATTCCTATGAAATGCGCAAAAAAAAAAAACACCGGAATTATCGAGTATAGCTAAGTGCGAGACGGAAATGTAAATATTTCGGAAAGTCAACAGTAATATAATGATGTAATTAATAATTAATTATAATCTGACAATGATTCGAGCCCCCGGAACGAGAATTTTTCATAAAATAAAGCCCGAAATCAGTAAATTCAATTGTCTTTTCCCCTTATCGAGATAGACTGTACGTCAATACGATTAAAATTAAAATAATCAACGGTGAAAATGTTACAATTTGACGTGTAAACTTAGGGGGGAGTATGAAGTATAATTGATCAAAAACATGTTTTTTATTAGAAGCCTTCCGATGAAATTAACGTTCTATTTGTTTAATAAATTTCGAATTAGAGCGACGAGGTTCAAGATTGACGTTATGACAAAAACCTACAATGAAAATAGACTTACGAAAGATGAATTTTTTTATTAATTCTTTGTATAACGTTAGCTTAAAACAAATTAACCCTATTGCCTCTCACCCTGCATAATAATTTTCTTATCCTACTAAATTTCATCTAATACATGTACACTGAAGTCAGAAAACCTTATTAAAAAATTATGTATACTAAAAAAAATATATTATTGTTTAATGGTAAAAAAGAAAGGACATGGTGACCTAGTTTCCTTGTTATTCCTAGCCGCATTTTCCTAGTTGGTTTTCCTTTAACTTATTAATTAGCTCTACGATAGAAGCGGCATAAAAAAAGCCAAACATCCGCTAATTCGGTTTATCGATCCCTTCGGAGCAACCGAAGTGCGAACTTTCATATTTATCAATATTCAATCAACCTTATCCACGCATATTAGAAAACCGCCCAATCTTTGCATTATCGAACGGATTCGTATAAAATTCCGTCGATTTTCTCGTTGCGCCGCTTGATCGTTTGCATGCTGCGATGGAAATATTTCCGTTACGCTTGAGACGAAAGTTTCTCACTTTCGTTTCGAGGGCCGTTCAATATATCTCACTTAGGGCCATTAAGATGACTTAATTCAGACAAACAAGCGTACCTCGGGTTAATACTGGCCCTCAACTGTTAATTCTACGCCAGTGTTCATTCCTTACATTTGAGACTAAACTAATTATAAATGTTTGTTAACGATTCAATTTTTTATTTTTGGATAATGAAGTACATGACGGTGCTTAAAACAGAACCCGTTCGTTTATAAATCATAACATATTTAAGCGTGAGTAAATTGATTTTTGGTTTTACACATTTACAATAAAAACATACTAGTATATCTGAACATTTATAAAACACTACCAAACTGAAAAAAAGTCAATATTTTCTCATATTTAAATATTTACTCAGTCGTATTATGTAGCTGTTAATATAACTTTTTTTCATATTTTTATATTTACTTTCTATTTTTTTTCCGATTCAGGCATGATTCTGATCTTTGTCTATGCAAAGCAGTTTGTTTATAAATTAATGCTCGCCTAGGCTCGTAGGACATATAATCTCGATTCCCGGCCTTCTATTTCTAATGAGACGGTATAATTTTCCTTGGACGGGTGATTATTTATGTAACAACTTTTCACGGAACTGCCCCAGCTGTCGGATCGTCAAGGTGAAGGGTAAATTTAGCATTTGTCACAATTGTTTATACAGTTAACAGTTCTTTAGTTCTTTTCTATTCTCCTTCTATGCAGTACGAAACTTAAAAAGACATAGGTTAGGTAGTCTGCGTAGAATTTAATTTTTTATAATGTTTTTTAATAAGGATCTTGGTTGAGAGGAAAATCACTACTGAAACGGTTGGTTTCCGGTTGGTTTAAGCAGCCTGTTTAATTAATATTTAAATTAGTTTTTTATGTAAGGTTGAGATAAAAAAGTCAATGTCATGGGATTCGAACCCAAGACATTCGGCTCAATATCCATTCGGGCACCAACTTCTCGTCTCAACTCAACCTTTTGGATTTTCTCTCCTCTTTGCCCTTTTCTCAAAATATCGTGTAATCTATTTCGCAAAGTTATACTTCTCTTAATTTATAAAATTCATTAGATTTCGTGGTCCGATCGACCAAATAACACCTTTCGAAGAATTTATCTTTATGTAAGGTATCAAAAGATAAAAAAGTCAATGTCACGAGCGGGATTTCAACCCTTGACCTTCGGCTAAATACGCTTGAGCTATCAGTTCGAATCCCGCTCGTGACGTTCACTTTTCTATCTTGATGTAGGTTTCCGAAAAACATTTTCTTAACCGTGCCAACGTTTCAATCTTTATTGAGATCATCTTCAGGGCCTGGGATTTACAAACGTTGTTTAAATTAAACAAAAACGTGTATGATGAGGAAAAAAATGATTTTAAATAATGCAAAAAATTATGTTCAATTATAATATTTGTACTCTCTCAAAATGTTTGTTTTCTGCGTGTGCGTATAAATACTTTGATTGAATAAAAAATTATTTTTGCATTGTATAAATTCACTTATTGCCACACCCTACATGTTTTTGTTAAATTTAAATAATGTATGTAAATCCCAGTCTCTGAAGATGATCTTAATAAAGTTTGAAACGTTGAACAATAAATAAAATGTTTTTCGGAAACCTATATCTCACCAGGTAGTTTCTCACGGTTTCTGAATAAGTGTAATTAATTTAAATAACTAATTCCATCAATGATGACTGTTTACGCCGTTAGGATTACTCGGGAGAAAATTTCGGAAAACGCCCCGCCATGTTTCCGGCCTTGTCGTCGGTCAGATCGAGTCTGGAATTCGTTGTGTCGTCGTCTTTGGTTCATTTGAAGTTCATTTTGTTTTGTTTATTGTCTTAATTTTATGAATTCATCGTCGTCATCGTTCCGGTTGGTGAAGTTACTGAGACATCTGCGCGGTAAAGGTCCACGTTTCGACTTTTCCTGCCATTTCTAACCATTTTCCTCCTTGCATCCCCCTTCACATCAGTTGAGGCAGCTGGACTATCGTCACCGAAGGTTTCCTTTTTGTTTTGTAATTCATTTTATTTTAGTTTAATTTTAAATCCATACAGTCCACTTGATCAGACGATGGCTATTAAAAACTTATATTGGTTATACGTCACAAGGAAAAAGATCGATGTCAAGGCGTTTCGGAAGTACATGATGAAAATTGTCTTAAAATCATAACGTGGAAATAATAACAAGAGAGTCGATTTAATCCGACTCATTGAAAATTTAATGAACCAAGTATAAAACAAACTCATCAGGACGGCATCTCTAGAGCTAATCAGCTTAAGGTGACTTAATACCTTCCCGGGCGCGGTTATCAAAAGCGAAACGGAACGTGTAAAAGGAGCAACGAGTAACGGCCCCATGGGTGGAGTGGGGCCAAGTCGTCTAAGTGATACAGGGTCCACTGGGATTAGATGGGTGGGATTAACGCTAATCCTCCTGTTGTCCCTGCCGAGTGCATTGTACAACACCGCACAAGCCGACTCAAAAACAGATCCGGCTGCTTTCAAGCCCTCGACCACTCTCGGGTACAATTTCCCGGTTCGAATAGAATTAACTCGTTAGAAAACCACTAATATGTTGTAGCATGTAGGTGTTACCGCTTACAAATGTAAACGAATATTAATCACAGTTTAATTTAACAATAAATATTATAGAATATTATATACATACACAATGGCACTTTTAATCAAACAAATAATTTTTCAAACCAATTTAAAAATCGTCTCAGCTAATTTAACTATATTCCATTTCGAGAATTTATAGACAGGGGAGAAAATAAGTAGGCGTTAATAGTTTCGCAAACCTTTATTGAAATGAAAAGTAAAATGATTTCATCAAAAAATTATAATAGTGATCGTTAATCAATTGTTACGCGAGGATCCTGGTGTGGTGTAGGTTTTAGAAAAACATTTTCATTATTATGCCAACGTTTCGACCTTTATTGAGATCATCTTCAGTGCTCAAAATTTTTATTTTCCATTTAGATTTGTCATTCTTGTCTGTCGTGTTGAAAGTGCCCCAACGCAGACAAAACTGACCGATCTTCACGGAAAACAAACAATTGAGCCCTGAAGATGATCTTAATAAAGGTCGAAACGTTGGCAAGATGAAGAAAATGTTCTAAACGTATCTCAAACCAGACATCATCTCACGATCTCCAAATAATCACAAAAATATTAATAAAATGCATTTATTATTATTATTATTATTACACAACAAATCATCTCTAAACTATTGTAGGTATCATTATAGTCCAAGAAACGCAATACAGGGTGTTACAGGATTACATGTCAATGCTGCTATTATTGATCCGTTAGTAGTTCATCGATACAGAAGTTTCCCTCCTTACAGATATTCAGATTTTTTGTGATTTTAGTCTAAAATCAGATTTTATCACGTAAAATCATAATTTCTCAACTGTAAAGGTATTAAAATACAAATGAAATTTTATTTCCCAAATTAAAATAGATTTTCCTCAAGACAAAAATATTTCCGTTGTAAATTTAGCGTTTGTAAATGCACAGTAGCCCCTCAAAAATAACAAATAAAAGCAAAACCGTTTTGTTGAAAATAATCATCTTTATCGCTTTTGAAATGACTTTTGCATAAAATCTTTTGAGAAATACACGAAGTTGTATTATGAGTATTCCGTGGGTGTGTTTTCTATTACTTTTTTTTTTAAAGTGAAATCTCCGTTATTGAGATTGAAACTTGATATCAAATATCAAACCCATGAGCATCCTACAAGTTATTTTAATAAAAAGATTTAATAATCGGTAACAAAATTCTGATCCATTTCCATCATTACATGAGCCACAATTCAGTATTTAAAAAAAAAAAAGGTTTTGCGGTGTATTCAGAATCGCGAATTTTTCAACGGAATGTATTTGGTAGACAATTGAATGTAATTTACCCAAATAAAGACAGGACTTTTATTTAAATTTCGATGTTAATAGAAAAAATCTGACTTTAGACTAAATTCACAAAAGAGTTAATCTCTCAGGAAAACCACAAGATTGAAAACTCCTTCTGATGGCACTGGACTAAGTTTTATTTATTATTTATTTTATAATCCACCATGGCAGTATTGACATTTTACCCTGTAACGCCCTGTGTAAATTGAATTTTTCACTAAGTGACAATCGATTAAAATAAAAAGATCAAGGATGAAACCACGCAGGTGAAAGGGCCAACTTGTTATCTGCTGTCAGGTTTTCAGCTGTATTTGACGCCTTCCTCAGGACTCTGTTTAATTGATTTTAAATAGGCTGAAGACGTCAAATATAGCCGAAAGCTCGACAATAAACTTTTTTTCACCTGCATGGCTTCATCCCAGTTCTCTTTACATTACTTTTTATCTGAATCCATTATTTGCGGGTTCGAATCCCGCTCATGACACTGACTTTTTTTATCTCGACCGATACTTTCATAAATATTAATTCATTATTATTTATCTTGAATAATGAGTTTGTGAATAAATTTTTGTCATCTATTGTCCGTCTTGCTGACGAACGACTGGAGTGTCAGAGAAGTCAAAAAATTCTTAGGGCTCAGTACAATCTTCTAACATACTCGAATCCAATGATGATTACACGCTTTGTCAGAACTTTATCTTGGCAATTTTACTTTTTTCGTCTAAGTAGGTCCATTGTTCTTATCGCAGACGTGCACTATTTGATAATGGTTAAAGCGATGGTGTTTTTCGTCGGCGTAGTTTTTGAAGCCGTCTCCTGCGTATAGAGTGGATTAACATCCTGCAGATCCGTTAAGCTCTTCCTTAACGATTATACCGGGTTGGAAAATATTTAGAAAAATTGCTACAAAAATAAAACCAGCTTTCTCTCGCCGTTCAACACCATCAAACTTTCAACCATGAAAATTATAAGAAAATAAATAAACAAACGACATTTTAATATATAACGAAAATTGAGTGTCAATCTGAATATATATGTAACCGCTGAATATTTAAAATCGATTTGTCAATCTTTTTCTTTATTTTCGTATTTCATTCATGTCTTCTTTCTTGCTATCTTACTAATTTTTGATCGTTTAACGATCTTCTACCTGAACAGTCTTTCTTACTTTCATTTTTTCTCTTTATCTCTGTGTGTCTCTCGTTCTCCCTCTTCTCTTCATTTCTAGCTCGTTCTTTGTTCAGTGTAAATTTTTCCAGTTCTTATTTCTTTCATTCTGCCCTGTCCTCTCGCCTACTCCCATTCATTCCCTTTATCTCTGTATTTCTCTCTCCTCTCTCTCTCTCTCTCTCTCTCTCTCATTTTTCCCTTTATCTCTGTATTTCTCTCTCCTCTCTCTCTCTCTCTCTCATTTTTCCCTTTATCTCTGTATTTCTCTCTCGCTCGCTCTCTCTCTCCTCTCTCTCTCTCTCACCGAAAACACACGCGCGCGCGCGCATAGATTATAGTTCTCTCTTTCTGTCTTTTCCCGTTTCTCTCTCTTCGAACACCCTCCTTTCTTAAAGAGTCTTTTCGTTACTCTTTGCCATTTCCGACTTTCTTTCTTTCCTTTTCCCTATCTCTGAATCTCTGACACTCTCCTACTCTCTATCATTTTCTTCCTGTCTATGACTTTTTCTCCGTCATCCTTTTTAAGTCCTTTTTGCTCTTTCCCTCTCACTCTCTCGCTTTCTCACTCCCTCTATCTCTCTCACTTTCTTTCGTTTTCTTTCTCTCTCTCTTTCTTATCTCTCATTTCCTCCTTTATCTCTGTCTTTCTGTCTCTCTTTCTCTCTCTCTCTCTCTCTCTCTCTCTCTCTCTCTCTCTCTCTCTCTCCCCTCTCTCATATATTATCTTTGTTTAATTCAGGACCTTTCTAATACAGTTACGTTTTTTCATAGATCGTGCTAAATCTACACTGCGACTCATTTAATTTTTTAAAAAACATTCGTTGCAACAAAACATTGCATTTTTTATGCTTATGCGGCTTATGAACGCGTATGTTTGCAAGCGCTCGTACACATTTAATTGGGGAAAAGACACTGAGAAAAAAAGGCCAAGAGTGATATTAGGAATCGAACATGCTGGAGAAAATACAAATCGGAAGTTTAAAAACTGGTTTGAAAAATGTAGCAAGAAGTGAACATTAAAAACAGACGAATACGCTGTGTCGTGTTGACGGTGAGCTGAACTTCCAATCAAAACTGATTATTTATTCATAAGTATTACATCCACATCCAAAATCACCCTTTCATTGTTTATCCATTCCATCAAATATCGAAATAATCGTTCGATCCTACCGATATGAGTTTAATATCCCCGAATGGCCGGAAGGGCTGATGAATTGTTAACGGGGACATAAGTAGCACTTTTACTTAGGTTTCTAGCTCACATTGATTTTTTAGATGTAGAGAGTTTTTGTTTTATCGTAAATATAACTGTGTCGTATTTTCTACGAACCCGCTATTATGCATTCAACTGCAACTGTTTCGATTTAATGGTATTAAAACAATTACTCATTGTAGTGATGTCGAATGTGGGAATGAGATTTATTAGTGTGAATGAAGGGGATTTATCCCTAAATGCTTCCAGGAATATGGGGTGGGGGAACGAAGTCTGGTGTGTCTGTAATTTATTAGCGTGAACGGAAGGGCTTATCCCCAATTATCTCGAAGAATATGGAATATTCTGGAGCAGTGTTAGCGAAGTGGTCTTATCTTCAAATACTACAGGGAATTGCGGGTACACTGAGGCAATATGAATGTGATGGGAAAATGTTATTTATTTGCGTGAATGGCAGAGCTCATCCCTAATTACCCCGAGGGAGGTCGAGCACTCGGGAGCAGTGTGAACGAAGTCTGGTGAGCCAGTGTAATTTATTAGCGTGAATGGAAGGGCTTATCCTGAATTATCTCGGTGAATATGGAGGACTCTGGATCAGTGGGAACGAATGGGTCTCGTTTTTAAATACCTCGATGAATAACAAGTACTCTGGAGCAATGTGAACAAAGACTAATGGTTGTTAGTCTCCCAACAGCAGAGGTTATATTACCATCAGGGTGCCGGTGTTTTTGAAACCATTTGTAACTATGTCGGGTTGGAATGCAGGGTCGTTGGATTTGAACCCGGGATCTTTCCCTTACAGTGATGAGCACCGTTGCGGTCATCGACGCCCCCATTACTGTTCCGTGTTCATGTTTTTCTTTCTGTTTATAAAAGGGTCACATCTCAACTCAACCTGCCTAGATCTTCGTCACAATTAATAAATTATGTCCAGGATGGGCCTCGCGGCCAATTCAATTGGAGGAGTTAACCTTTGCTCAGTGTTATCTGGTTGCAGTATGGCAAATAGTTTAGCTGTTTAAAATCTACGCGGGCCAAACTTTTCTTCTCATTACCCTCCTTACTTTTTTTTCGCAAGGTTATTCTGAAAGTATCAAAGTTTTTAGTTGGTTCATCAGTTTTGCAGAGCCAGGTTCCTAGCAGAACCTTGTAATTGCCACTGTCAAAGAAGTACTGTTCAACACTCAAGGCGGCGCACTCTCAAAGACCCGAGTCGTTTAGGTCCAAAGCCATCTAATTTTTCTGCAAAATCACCTAATCGTCCCATGTTTCGACAGCTGAAGTGGTAGAGGAGCGGCGTATCTAGCGGAAGGTCATGGGTTCGAATCCCGTTGTTCTCGCTGATATTTTCGTCCGAACCATTACCTTACATAAAGATTAATTAATTGACCAAGGTTTTTAGTCTATTGGACCGCGAAATATAATTGCTTTAATAAAATGAAAAGGTAAGAATGAGTTTACTTGTCCTAAAACTAAAAAAGAATTAATAAACCTTTTTAAAAGTTAAATAATTATTGCTTCAAAGTGAAAAGCCTTCAACTTTCGTCCTTATGTATAGTTTCATTTGTTTTCACGATTCGCAGGATTTTATTATCCCAGTCGAAAAGAAAAATTGATATTTACAGTAAATTTGCCACCAGCTTTGGCTATTTTATAAAGGTACTGGCCGAGAGGATTATAAGTTATTAGACATGTTATGGAAGGGGGCCCAGCGGAGTATAAGCATTATATATAATATATATATTAGGAGATATATACTCTCAGAGGAGTATATACCGTAAAGATAATCATGCGGTTACCGCTCTTAAATCTAACTATTCTCTTGCACAGAGGCGCGAGGCCATATTTTACGCCATAAACATAATGCTTTTACCCGGCCCGAGGAGGAATTAATATTCTAAAACTAAGGTCAACCGTTTCCTCTATTCCAGTCCTCCCGGATCTGAACTTTTAGAACTGAAGCTGATAAGTCCATTTGCGTTTTAGACGTGGCTTATCCTGCCGTAATTGGCAACAGATAACTCGACCTGGCTATAGTTAAATTGACAAATAATTAAAGGGCATTCGGTACAGAAGGCATGTAGAATAAAATAAAAATTTATTAACACAAACTATGTTATCAAATATCATCCCGTTTTTAAATTTATGATTGTCATAAATATACAAATTTACGTACAGTAATCCTAATCAAATATCACTACCGGGTTCATATACTTTATACGAGACATTCCAGCCATAACCCTTTTTATACATATTTAAATGTTTCAATTTTAAAACAGAAATAAGGTTTATTTAATTAATTAAAAGAAATATATTTATATGGAACGATCTTGACCCGTGCTAAAGAAAAGTCATTGTACTGGAACTATTTATTTTCTCTAAGCCTCTCACTGAAGGCGGCGTGAAACCATACCATTTCAACAATAATTTTAACAATTAATTACGGTTTTCAGTTGAGATGAAAAAAAAAGTTAATGGCACGAGAGGGATTCGAACCCACGACCTTGGGCTAGATACGCCGCTGCTCTCTTGATCTATCATGACATCGAACCACTCGGACATCAACTCCCCATCTCAACCTCACCTTACGAGTTTTGCCTCCAATTGTCGTCGAGAATCCAAATCGATTACACGGCGTTTGAAATATGGCAAAAGGTGGGAAAACTCGTAAGGTGAGGTTGAGATGGGAAGTTAGTGTCCGAGTGGTTCGATGTCATGAATAGATCAAGAGAGCAGCGGCGTATCTAGCCGAAGATCGTGGGTTCAAATCCCTCTCGTGCCATTAACTTTTTTCATCTCAACTGAAAACCGTAATTTTTATAAATTAATTGGTCGAACGACCACGAAAACAGTGAATAATTAATTTTAACAAAAAAAATATAATACAGATATAAAGACAAAGACAAAAGTCTAACTTTCTGTTGTAAAGTCTGTTTAGAATAGATTTTTAAAATTTTGTATTTAAAATTTACGTAAAGCTGAGTTTTTTATTATTAGTTTCTAATTAACAATGTCAGAGTTTGCCTGGTATCAGAATTTTTCTTTTTGATAGCTCAATTAAAAATTGTTTATTAATTAATTAAAATATATATGGCCAGTATAGCCGGTGCCTATTTTTTCATGAACTCTAAAATAAAAATAAATATTTGCGTAAATAATATATAACTTCAACCAGTATTCTGACGTATTTATTCAGAAATCGTGAGATCGGTTTAAAAAAAAATTTTCATTATTGTTCCAACGTTTCGATCTTTACAGAGATCATCTTCAGGGCTCAAAGTGTTTGCTTTCTTTGTAATTCTGTCGTGTTGAGAGTACCACTGACATTTTTTTTATATTCAATCAATCCATTTCTACTCACGTTACGCAGAAAACAAAAATTGAGTGGAAATAATTCCATTATCAAAAATATATTTTTTTTGCGTTGTAAAAATTAATTTTTTTCCACATCATGTTTTTGATAAAAGTAAACACTGTTTTGTAAATCCCAGGCGCTGAAGATGATCTCAATAAAGACCGAAACGTTGGCACGACAAAGAAAATGTTTTTCTAAAACCTACATCACACCAGACCGCATCTCAAGATTATCGAATAATTATAGATTAACGATCACTAACCACCACATAATCTTGGCGTATTTTTTACCTGGAATTTTGATTTTGTTCCAACGGCGTTCCAGCTGTATAGTTTTCAGATTTATATTTCCCACGAAAATTGCGGGCTGGAGGTTTCCCTTATAAAATATTTAGTTTCTATAGACGTGGTGCTAAGGCTTGTACACATTTAAAACATAAAATTCATAGTAATTCAGTCAGGTTCAAAATATTAAAACGTTTGTTCCTTGTCTGAATAAGTACCACACTGGCTCTTTTTCAAAAATAAACTATAATAAAATATTACCGACTTATGACCACTTTTTTAACCATTGCGTCAACTCACTTGAGCAAGGGTTAAAATAAATCCGAAACGTTGTGGATAAAAACTGGTTGTGGTTTTTTTTAGATGACCTATTAGCCCACCTTCAAGAAGGAGAAATCATTACATTCATACTAACTAAGGGAGAAGGAAGCTCGACTGAGATCTCACGGCTATTCTCGCTAATAAATACAGTCAGGCAAAACTTAATCACAAAGCACACACACTTATAAAAATTAAATTACCGGGGAATTTGATATATCGCCATTATTTTAAGTTGCAATTAAATAGGAATAACTATTAATAAAGTTTAAGATTTCCCTTCCGAGAGAGAGAGGGGGGATTTTTGTTTTCCTAGTTAAAATGTTGCGAAACTTTTTGCTGGTGATCCATTGTTTAATTTTCGGTTTAGCTTTGTTGCGTTGTAGTTAGCGGATCCAGTCCAATCGGTTGGCTGTTCTGCTTTTTGACAGTTTGTCAATATGTTAATTTCCGTAAATAACCACATCGGAGATGCCTGATTACCTTCAATTTGATTTTACTCTTAATTTTTTATTCACCTCTTTTATAATTTTAGATTTTTAAAATATTCAGACATATTAAAATTGGTTTCATACGGATGTATCAAGTTATTATTGTTTTTTATAATACTGTTTGAATATAATGAAGAAATTAAATAGCCGCTTTAAGCAGAACGAAGCACCATCGCCACTCCCACACATAAATCGTTGTGAAGGAGGGTTCCGGGAAAGGGCCGGCTATTGCCCAGAACTTAATATGGTCCCTCTCGTCACTTAATTAAAGTTCCTCAACCGAAACGGCCAGTTCGTTAAACTTAAAACTGATATAGTGCCGAACGGGAAATATGTGTTGCCTATTTGATTAGAAGTTCAAGGGATCTCGGGAGTAGCACCGAAGCAGTTTTTTTTACGATTTTGTTAAAATTATCTAAAGCCGTTCATGACTTTAAAGGAACAAAATGATTTAATTTATTATCTTTTAAAACAAGAATACGTGGAGATTTAAAAACAAAAATCATGATCTTTTACTGATAAAAATATAAGGAGCCTTTCTGCACATTTTGGTATAATAATTTTTAATTTTCTCCAAAGTTTCAAGTTTTGTGAATGAACTTCGAGAAGTATACGAAGTGGATAAGTTGTTGATGTGGAATGATCAGCCCATCTTTGTTCATTTTCTCAGAACTATGATTTTTCTACGTTCTTCCCTTTCCGTTTTATTAAGAAATACAAAAGAAATAACAAGTGACAAGATATACGACGCTGGGGAAATATTATAAAATCGGCCTCCAAGGAAAAACGTCATGATTTAGTCTCAGTTTGCAGCGAAAAAAGGGACCATGTGTGATTTGGGTCTTCCTATCCAGGGTTTAAATGCGCAAGAACGTCATCCCTCAGGTGTCGACGGTGAAAGCTACCAGAAATTAGCCGACTCTATCCCCCATGCTAGCTCGAAAACTATTACTTCGACGGCCTTTGTTTCTATCCTGGTAAAAAATAAATCGCCGGGGTGATTCCGTCTATGGCTGTAAATGCCGGGGAAGATGGATCTTGACGTTTTTCTCCTCCAAGACAGAATGCATCCGCTTTTGAAGATTGAGTTAATAACCTGCCGATACAACACGTCATGAGTGTACGGATCCTCTGCCTAAATGGGAAACGGACCATTATGAAAATATTTGGTTGTTGTTCTGCTCTGGCTGTTTTATGGTTGTATGGAAAACAGGCCATATAAAGGCCTTCAAGCTGAGTCTATCAATGATCCAAGTCTCCGTGGTAGTAAGAGGTGTTGGAAGTTCCGATCGGAAATGGCAAGTTCGGAGTTGTAGGGGTTCATTGCTGAAGCGTCTGGTGGTTTCGGGATGTGATGACATGTTAACTGTGAACAACTGGCATAGTGTACGGGGCCTGGAGGTACCCTGAGGAACAACGGCATATATAGGGAAATATGCAGAAAGGGAATGGCCTTCGTGACGTGCAAGAATCTGTCAAAGAGCTAAATGTGCAGTATGGGCTAGTAGCAAAGATGACATTGAGTATGACCAGGACGCCCGGGTGCCAAACTTGCCCAATCGTTCGGCTTACGTGAAGAAATATATATATTGGGTTGTCCGGAAAATAATGCAGGATTTTGGTATTAAACAAAAAAAAA
>CM077114.1:3219662-3239867 GCA_039619505.1 Cimex hemipterus | reverse complement strand
GCCGATCCATGTTTCGAATGTTCGATTCAAATACGCCTGAACTAATCTAGAGGAATGTGGAGGCGCACCATCGTGCTGAAAAATTATGTTTCGTCTCAATTGTAAAGGAAGGTCCTCCAGCAAGGTGGGCAGCATGTTTTGGATAAAATTTAAATAAATTGGGCCAGTTAATCTTGCCGGAAAATCTAAGTAGGGACCGATGAGGACATTTCCAACAACTCCCGCCCAAACATTGATTGAAAAACGTCTTTGGGAATGTTGCTGACGACTTGCATGTGGGTTTTGATGGGAGTATTGATGCAGATTATGGGTGTTAAATACTCCGTCTCGGGTGAAATTTGATTCATATGACCACAAAATTCGATGAAAGAAGTGATGTTCCTCAGTGTCAGATTGTACAAGCCAACAACAAAATTCCTTCCTACGATAATTGTCACCAGTATACAATACTTGAATCTTTTGAACGTGGTAGGGATATAGTTTTTCCTTTTTCAAAATTTCACACACCTTGAACTGGGAGATCCTTCTTAAGCATTACATACTAAATGGGCATTAAATTAAATTAAAAATTTCAATGGAATTATGATTTTGAGAGAAAAACAAAGTGAAAAAACTTTTTGTGGTTTTTACAGTTTTTCTCTTTTTGTCATCAACATCTTGGTCTCACAATCACTAAATAAGAAAATGACGAGTGCGTTGGAAGCGTTATTAAATCAGGTAGTTTTCCTCAAATTTGCTGCCTTCTGAGACTAAAATTAGAAACTCTGGATTACTTTATGCACTTTCCGATTTACACAATTTTCCACTTATTTTGTAGTTCTGGCTGAAATAAAACACCAAAAATTAGCCCAAACGTTTTGCCACCGTGATCTTCTTATTGAAAAATTAACGGGGATTTCAACGTTGCTATTAGATTTTCAGAGAAATGTTTAGATTAAAAGATATCACGATTTTCCGACCCCAGGACGTGATATCTTTCAAAATCGATAAAAAGCGAAATTACTCTGAAATGGTTGAGAATCGGACCATGGACAATATGAACTTTTTTGTTCATTTTAGGGTGAAGAATCTACTGGAGAAGTTTGTAGCACGAGTAGCAATTCACCCTGTATATATACATTCGCAACTGCTGCTTCTGTCATCATAATAGATCTGCAGACTTAGCAACTGTACAGAGGCTATATTAGACCCTCTCCCACCATCTTTGAAGACTTTGATTTTGGACTTCGATTTAATTCGGTCTCAGACTCGGAGTTGAACCGTATCTTATCCAGGACCTCGTCTTAATACTTATTTTACAGATTATTCATTTTTTATGTAACGTTAATTGTAAATTTTAATTATATATAATAAATCAATCATTTTTTAAAAACGAGTGTCGTCGAGTCAGATTTATAACTTATACAAACCACTAAGTTGCACACCTTTTGAAACAATTTTAGAAGAACGGTTTAATCTGCTGTATTATCAGTGTCTCATCGGCAATCCACTTTTGTAATCCATTTTCGGAAAATCCTGATGTAAAAAATATAAAGGCCTGGAATACTTACCTGAGGCGCTCCGTCCTTTTTTTAATTTCTGAATTTTTCCTTCGACCCTAAAATGTCTGCCAGTTAGGTAGGATGTAATTAGATCTACATTCTGCTTTGGTATCGTCCCTCTTATATTAACAGTCCTTCATGACAAACCGTATCAAAACCTCTGAAACATCAAGGAAGATAGTAAAACTCAATTTATGATTTACTTTAGGAAACTTGGTTCAGCCTGCCACCTGGATAATCGAGTTTATAAATACAGTACATATTTTTGTTAATATAAAGTAGTTGGAAAATGTTCGGAAAGGGGAATTTATTGAAAACTATTTGATACTTCGTGACTAGGCTAGTTAATAAAGTTTAACTCAAACTGAAAGAGATATTTTATTAAGTGGACTGTTAAATATGTTCTAGATTTAAACATAGTTATTGTTTAACAAGAGTGAATTCTTGTACAAATGTTGCTAAAACATAACTGGAATTTGAATGAACTAAATATCGAAAAAGGGTGTAAATATGAGAAGTTTTATTCACTGAAATTCGGCGAAAGTACACCGCACAACCTGAGCCAAAACCCTTCCCGTTACACGGCACACCCCTTGTTTTACATTGTTCATAAAATTTGTTTGAGCAGGAAAAGTTTGCGCTTTCAAAGAAACACGCTTCCTTAATTATAATTATTTTCTAAACCCACTTTCATCAGAATTTAAAACAAGAGACGCGTGTTCTTAGCCCCGGGTGCGGAGGTATCACAAAAACAAGGCAGCCGGCTATCATTTACCTGAAAACGTTATTTATTATTTAGTGCACTTTCCGAGTTAAAATCCTCCAAAGCTACTGTTAAGGAGGCTAAAGAGGAAAAGCACCGTTGCGGCCGTCTAGGGGGTGGTGGGCGGCGTTGTATCAAGGGATTCGGAAAAACAGACAGCTTAAAAACAATACGATTTATTAACTTAAGAACGGAGACGGTGATTTACAACTAAGTACGAACGTACGATTTTTTTTTTTTTTTTTTTTTTTTCAACATTCACCTTGTGTGGTCACAAAGGGTGGTTTATGTTTAGGACCTGTGTGCGTGGGGAAGGGTGCCGGGCTAAAAGGATTTATACTCCCATTGGTCCAATAACTGGACAATATTACGTAAATTCCGGCAGCTCACGATTTTCTCTTTGGTTTTTATCTGGCAAGGTAGAATGGGAGCCTCTAGGAGCATAAATCTGGTTATTAGTACCTACCCTACCTCGATAAAAAGTTATTAATTGTCTTTCCGTTTATAACTCTTCTAAGGGCGTTGTTTCTCTTAAAACAAACACATTTGCATTTAACGCTTTTGCGTATTCTTTGTTAATAGGTAATTTTACTTAAAATTAAATCAATGTGAAAATGCCCAAAAAATTTTTATAAAAAGTTTTTTTAATTAAATCCCTAGAACAACAAGTAAACCAATAAATAAGCAAGAAAGTTTGATTTTTTGTAAATAGTTTGTAGATCCTTTTTACACCACACAATAATAATGTACATTGAATGTTTGATGTGAGATTTATACTGGAGTATTATGATTTTTTTTTTTTTTCGTTTCATACTACTTTGCTTTCTACGCTTTTTTAATCAGATGAGTCTTTTTCAATTATGTACGGTTATTTTTATATTTAATATTTTATATTTATATTTTTTAATAATTTACAACTGTATCGTTTTAAGTAATAAATTAATGTCATTTCATAAAATATAAGTGCCGTGAGAAGGGTGAATGTGTGCCAACCATTGACTACAAACATTATAACAATTACACGCTTTTTTTTTTAAAAAAAAAAAAGAAGACATTTTTTCCCCATACCCAAGGGTGAATTTTGGCAGGTTTTTCTAATTTTTCGTGCCCCTTGGCTAATCGTAAAGTTTGATTGTCAGAATTACACGGTTGTTATTTGACCTTTACCGTTTTTTTCTTATTATTGGCGTTATTTTATTATTACTAATAAATTTTATTTAAAAAATACAAATTAAATTAAAGAGGTTAAATAGTTCGTTTAGTTTACAAAACAACACCGTAATTTTATTACTTTTTACTTTTGAACGAGTGATTGAAACAATAATAAAAATACAAGCAAAATATATATCAGACAAATAATTTTATTAAATAAAAAAATAATAAAAAGAAATTAACAAACATTTTTTAAAAATTTGCAGATCCGTATAGAGAATGTTCTTTTTAGATGCACCAGTTGATTTTTCTCTTGAACCGATGACGCTATAAAAAAAGTCTTTAATATTTTATTGTCAATTTTCAAAATTTACATTTTTATGGTGAAACATTGCACAGGCGCCTCAGGCCCAATTCAATTGGAAAATTTCAAATCCGACCCATTAAAACCTGACGGATCATATGAAAAGATTTTTTAAAGGTAAAAACAATAAATATTTTTCAATTAGGCGAGATTAAAATAGTCTGGGTCACTACAGGGATTCGAACCCACGGCCTCCGGCTAAACAAGTCGCTGTTCTACCACTTTGAGCGTGACTTCGATCCACTTGGACACCGACCTCCCATCTCAACTCCACCTTTTTGGATTTTGAATTTTCCGTCCTTTTTGCCATTTTTCAAATTCTTTCAAACATTTTGAACAACTTAAAATCCGATTGCACCATTGCTTCTACCGCAAGAAATATTTTAAAAAACGTGTCCAGATGTAGGAATGTATTTAAAATGTTGAATTAGGCCTGATTTACCCTCTATTTCTTTCAAAAAGGGTAAAAATTTGAACCTAGCCTGAAAAATAATAAAAACTTTATTTATTCATTTTTTAAATAGTGACATTGGTTGAAGAGAAATTCTTCCAGCCATCCAAAAAGGAAATCCTGTATTGTTTTTATCCTTTTTATAGCCTCTTAAATTTATTTTAAATTTTTTTCCTACTTCAATCAAATTCAATACATTAGTAGATGTTCGTCTCGAATCCCTGGATATCAATTAAAAAATTATCATTCATTGACCTTCATTCATCTTATAATTACTCCTTCATATCTTTTTACATATTCTTGCATATAATGATTTTTAAAACAAAATTTGTCATCATGATGAAAATACTTTTTATGTAATTGTCGTTTTAATATTAGTTTTTTTAATTTCTTACCTTAATAATAGATTAGATAGTATTGGCAATTATTTGCATACCTAGGAATTCCTTAACTTAAATCTTTTGAATCATTCAGTAGCATATACCGTAAAATTTTATCACTAGATAGTTCAGCCAGGTGATATTTTTGGCCACCTCTACTCATAATATGTAGAGATTAGCGACA
Organism: Cimex hemipterus; assembly: GCA_039619505.1. Classification (NCBI taxonomy): domain Eukaryota; kingdom Metazoa; phylum Arthropoda; class Insecta; order Hemiptera; family Cimicidae; genus Cimex; species Cimex hemipterus. The sequence continues at coordinate 3,235,032 of CM077114.1, read as the reverse complement.
GTTAATATATAATTATTCATATATCGTGAGATGAGGTCCGGTGTGATGTAGGTGTCAGAAAAACATTTTCTTTGTCGTGCCAACGTTTCGATCTTTTATTGAGATCATCTTCAGGGCCTTGTGCTGTCAAGATTTCAAGAAGAAACTCGCTCGGTCATCAATAAGAGAACTTTTTAGCTGAAACGTAGAGTTCTGAAGATGTGTTCAGTAAAGATCGAAACGTTGGAAAGGTAAAGAAAATGTTTTTCTGAAACTTACATCACACCAGACCGCATCTCGCGATATCTGAATAATTTTCTATTCATACTGTGTACATGAACTTTTTTGACTACTGCCATTTTTGTAGTAAGTTCAATCTGTGACCCTGCAGTTAAATGAATTTAGTCTAATTCTAAAACAGTAGAATCGAATGAAATATTTCAGAGTTAATTCACGTTTTCTGTTTTCTTACATTCCAAATTTCCAACATAAACAGACGTTAATTTTGAATGGCATGTAAAATGAGAAAGTACGCACGAATTCGATGTAAAACTGCAACGTACAACCGCAACCGGAAAGAGCGATTGTACGTAACCAGTGAGATACTTATTTCATTTTATTTTTATTTTTTTGTGTAGAGATTAGTGACCGTTAATCTATAATTATTGAGATATCGTGAGATGCAGTCTGGTGTGTTGTAGGTTTCAGAAAATCATTTTCTTTATCGTGCCAACGTTTCGACGTTTATTGAGATCATCTTCAGGGCCTGGGATTTACAAACACTGTTTAACTTTAACAAATACATTTAGGATGTGGAAAAGTAAATTTATACAATGAAAAATTTATCTTTTTTTCAATCACGGTATTTCTACTGTTTGTCTTCTGTGTCATTTTTGCGTTTTCTGTTGAGAGTGCCAGTCAGATTTTTCTGTTTTATGTTTTTTCTTTTTTTTTCGTTAAGGTAAGTTAAATTTTTTGACCAGCTCGCGAGATGAGACAGACCCGCACTATTCAGCACAATTGGTCTCAAAAACTGAGATGCTTCTAACTCCTATGATAGTCCCAAATTCCTGTGTCCTAAGCGCGGTGCGAGACCTTTGACCGTAGACAGTGCTCACCTGGGGGTGGGTAACAAGCTCACTTAAATCCGAAACCGTTGCCGGGTCGTTCCCGGAGGGTTCTACGCTGAGGAGCCTCTACACTCAGAGAGATATAGTCGCCTTCTCTATCTAGGGAGTACGCGGGTGAGTGGGCCGATGGCGGCATTAACCATTCTGACGAGGTGGGAGCGTGGTGGTAGCAGCTCTTCGGGGCGTGAAACCTCTACATCGTCGCTAAGGCGACGGTGCGTCAGCTCTCATTTTGAAAATCGTACTGTCCGGTAAGAGCTTGCTTGCTTAGTACAGATCCTCATGTCAGCCAGACTATGAGTCCGGAAAGAAAGAATGTCCTAAGTGCACTAATAAGTTGTCGACGAAAAATTTATTCTAACGAGACAGTAAGGGTTAAATGCTGTATTTGCCGTTCTGTTTCCATTTTAAACGGCACAAAATCTAGTCAATATGTGTTCAATGTGCAAGTGGACGAGTTAGAAAAAGATCCAACGATCTCAAAGATCGATCGTAAAAACAAGCAAACACAGGTTTACTCCCAGTTCATGGAAAGTGTCGATAAATCGTCATAACTCTGACACTGATCTTATAAAAATTACGTCACGAAAGTTTCAGACGCAAGGATGATACGCCGAAACGCGCCTGACAAATCAACCAAATTTTTGCGTCTTTTCTATTCCCTTATTAAATTTTACTATTGATAAAACTTTCCAAGCTGTAAATTGATTAAACGTTGCAATCTGCTATCGAATTTATTAACTGAAGGTTTATGTTTCGAAATAATAATGAATTTTTTTCGAAACTTCATGATGATTGAAAAATCGAAATAGCAATATAAACATACTTATAAACAAATTGCTCTAGTTGAATTAACTGGAATAAAATGAATGAGATTTTTTATATGAATATTAAATTCGCTGAATTTTTAAGATATTAGTATATTACACATTTGTTATGTAACAAATATTTTCACTTTTCCTTATTTGTTTTATTGTTTCTGAAATAATCACTTAATCCGATTTTATTTTATCGTAAGGGACAGTCCGAGGAAAAGCTGTAGGGTCTGTCATAAAAGGAAAACGTAAATAAATAAAGTAATTGCGTTATAACCGCCTCTCCATGATGAAAAGGTTTAAACCGGTTATAATGGAAAAAGGAAGGTGGGTTTGTTTTCATTGTCCGAACGAGGAGGGGTATAACATTGATATTGACTTGGTGACAGAGACATGCGATGTTTCGACCCGGTATAATCCCGTGCCGATCCTGTTTTGAACGAGATGGCGAAAAAATTCCAACCGTGACGGCATTAAAGGAAGAATTAGCATAAATAATGTCCCGATGATTCATTGCCCAACAAGGCCAAAAAAGGATAAAATCAATCGTGACTATATCGGTCAGTTGGAGTTAGCAAATCCCGATGGCAGCATTTGAACAATAGATGGCTTCAACTTGGTAATTGCACGAAAAAATAACACAGTAACAAGCAAAACCCAGTGATTTGACTATAGCACAAACTGACAAACTTATAATCCCAGACCACATCATCGGAAGTAATCTAGTCACACGGTTATTACCATTACCTGTCCAAGTTAAAGAAGAATTTTTTTCAAGTTTGTCACTGTTTTTTTAAATTTTTTTTTAAATTTCATACGGCACTACAATGTACTAGTTCAATAGTACTAATCATTCCACTATCCACATTCGCGCTAATAAATACAATCACTCTTAAATAGCATTAACAGTGGATACATCTAACCTTAACATATTTAAATTGGTCAACATTTTAATTTGTTTCAGTTCTGATTTTTAATTGTTTTCGTCATTTATTTTTACTTTGGTATTAAGTAAATTTTATTAAACTATATCATTATTTAAGAGGTCCTGATTTTTTAAATGTTCGACTTTTTTTTTCAAAATTATAAGGCACTGAAATGTACTAGTTCAATAATATTAACTTACAGATTTTATTACCACCATTTTACAATCACCCTAATAAATACACTCACTCTCAAATGCCATTAACTAATAATAAATCTAAACTCAATCTATTTAAAATTTTCAACATTTTAATACATTTCAATCCTGATTCTTATATTTTTGCACATTTATTTTTCCTTGGTACTAGTTAAATTTTTTTATAATTTGTATGAAACTATATCATTATTTATTTTATCAGGATTTTTTTTAAAGTTCGCCGGTTTTTTAAATTTTATACTGCACAACAATGTACTACTTCAATAATATTAACGTACATTCACACTTTCCACAATCGCGCTAATAAATACATTCACTCCGAAATATCATTAACTAAAAATATATCTAAACTCAATATATTTAAAGTTCCCCATTTTTTAATTTGTCACAATTTTCATTTTTAACTCCTTTCGTTATTTCTTTTTACTTTGGTATTAGTTAAATTTATTTATAATTTTTATTAACCTATGTAATTATTTATCTTATGCTGATTTTTTAAAAGTTTGTCTGTTTTTTTAAATTTTATACGGCACTACAACGTACCAGTTCAATAGTATTAACATATATTCACCATACCCACAATCGCGCTAATAAATACATTCACTCCCAAATAGCATTAACTAAAAACATATCTAAATTCAATATATTTAAAGTTCCCCATTTTTTAATTTGTCACAATTTTCATTTTTAACTCCTTTCGTTATTTTTTTTTACTTTGGTATTAGTTAAATTTATTTATAATTTTTATTAACCTATGTAATTATTTATCTTATGCTGATTTTTTAAAAGTTTGTCTGTTTTTTTTTAAATTTTATACGGCACTACAACGTACCAGTTCAATAGTATTAACATATATTCACCGTACCCACAATCGCGCTAATAAGTACATTCACTTTTTTATATTACATAGCATTAACAGTGATACATCTAAACTCAAAATATTTAAAGTTTAAACAGTTTAATTTGTTTCAATTCTGATTTTTATCTTTTTTGGTGATTTATTTTCTCCTTGGTAGTAGTTAAATTTATTTATAATTTTATTAACCTATGTAATTATTTATCTTATGCTGATGTTTTAAAAGTTATTCTGTTTTTTTTTTTTTTTTTTTTTTAATTTTATACGGCACTACAATGTACAAGTTCAATAGTATTAACAAACATTCATCCTAGCGACAGTCGCGCTTATATATACATTCACTCATAAATAGCATTAACAATAATATATCTTAACTCAATATATCTAAAAAATTAATTAAATATTAAAGTAGTTAAATTAAATTTGTTTTCAGTTAATTTGACGCCCCTAGGATTTATAATCAGTGGAACACTTTCCCGGATGTTCTTAATCGAAAATCCAATTTAAGTTTTCACCGTTCACCTCGCCGGGTTGGTTAAGGTGTAAAATCCCGTACCGTTCAAATCCACGGAAGCCAAAATACTCAATTATAGGTTTATTGAGTTAATTACATCATTAGGAACGTTTTTTTTTGTCGGAAGGGCTTTTAAAAACGGGCTGTCAGTCGCACAGCCGACGAATCAACGTCCGTTCCATTTTTTTTTTCTCTTGTTCCTTCTTAACTTTTCAATAACTGTCAGCCACAGGGCGGACTCTGGCTTTCCCCAAATGTAGCAATATACAAATCCTTTTCATGGAAATTTCTACCTTTCAGTGAAGATATTCTTAATTATATAATTTTTTTTACAAACACGAACTGCAAGTATTTCCAGTAACGGAAAACGTACAGCTCAACAAAATTAGGAGCAGTGTCATTGGGCCAATTGTATGTCAAGATTTCTTTAAAGGCGCCCGGATGATGGGATATTATCTTAATCCTTAAGTATTTTATTAGGTTATTTATTACTAAATTACTTAACATTTCATTGGTCAAAAAAATGAATAATGTTTTGATAACTACTTGTAGGAACTAAACTAAACAACTCGTAGGAATTATTCTTGGAATATTAAGCACAAGGATTCTTCAAGCTTCCTGCAAAGATTTATTCCAGCCAAATTAGTGTTGCTAAAAACTGTACTAAATAAACAGTGATATCCATCTAGTTCCAATTCATTGAAAATTCTTATGTTAAAAAAGGTGCATTATCATCAGAGATATTTGTTGAGATTCGCCGAATTCAAAGGCCGGACATCATAATTTTCTTTAATTCCCTCATTGGAAAGAGTAGGTCGTGAAATGGGGTGTCGTCTCTCATGGGGATTGCACAAGGGGGCAAACTGGGTTAAGCCCAATAACTGCCCACGCCACCAATCAGCTTTGGGATTATTTTTATTATTACCGACGCATAGCCCATTTTCTAGTTAACCCGGGCGATATTAAATTCGTTCTCTTCGGTGAGCGGAGATTGAACGAAGGTAGATATGATTAGCAGAAAGAAATAATATAAAAAATAGGAGGAAAGTGGGGCATCTTCTATCAAATTTGTATACAGTTACTATTTGTAAATCGTGTGGCGCGTTCTGGTGATTTTAGAAAAACATATCATGCAAACGTTTCGACCTTTATTGAGATCATCTTCAGACTCAAAGTGTTTGTTCTCTGTGCAGATGTCATTATTTTCTGTCGTGTCGAGACGGCCCTATATACAACAATATCACTGGAATAATAATTTCAATTTTCTTTTAACTATCTTTATGTTTAGATAACATTGAATCTTCTAGCACGAAAACATTAAAAAAAATTCTTCAGATTAAAACCAATATCCGAAAAAAACAAATTTAAATGCGTTTTTGGCTGCATCTTGAAGGAGCGTTTAAGATCGATTGAAAGGGCAAAAAAAGTGGATAGATTGATAGAGATGGAAAATGGGGGAGAAAGAAATAGTCAAGGGGAGGAAAAAATCCGTATAAATAAAAGTTCGAATCAGGAGGTTTTCATGTTTAATAATTTATAAAAAATTAAAAATAGTAAAAATAAAAAAATCAACCAAGCCTCTTTGTTAACAATTTTTATTATTAAATTTATTATATGTAGTGGTCTGAGTATGCTGGAAAGTCAACATAAATGAAAAGATTAATTCATAGTAGCTTAATATACCAAATTACATCTTTCAATTAACTGATAATTTTATGTAAGATCTTGGTTGAACTGAAAAAGTTAGTGTCACGAGCGAGATTCGAACCCACAACCGTCGGCTCAACCACTTGAGCTATCGTGACTTCGATCTACTAGATACACTTAGAAGTAGAAGTCTCCCCTCCTTTTTTCAATAGCTTATAAAAAAACTAGCGACTCGCCCATATTAATAATATATGTGCATGGATATTCTTTATATACAATAAATTTAAAAAATCCAACGAATAACATTTTTTACGAGTGAATCAGAAAGACTCCAGTGGGGTTGTACAGCAGTGTAAAGGAATTATGATGGAGGATGTTATTTATTTGCGCGAATGGATGAACTCATTCCCAATTACCCCGAGGGATATCAAAAACTATGGGTTAGTGTTAATGAATTGTGTTTGCGGATGTAATTTATTTGCGTGAATGGAGGAACTTATCCCCAATTAACCCGAAGGATGTCGAGTACTCTGAGCCAGTCGAACGGAATAATGGTGGGGTAATGTTATTTATTTGCGTGAATGGAAAACCTATTCCCAATTAACCCGAGGGATATTAGGTCTCGTGTGTAGTGTGAATGCTAACAACGCCTACGTTTTTATTTTTCAATTCTTGGTATATTTATTTGTTATTTGTGTTATGCTAACTTTAATAACTTTATAAATTTGTAGAGATTATTGACCGTTAATTAGTAATTACTCAGATATCGTGAGATGCGGTCTGGGGTGACGTAGGTTTTAGAAAAACATTCACTTTATAGTGGCGATGTTTCGATCTTTATTGAGATCATCTTCAGGGGTCAAAGTGCTTCTGTGTAATTGTGCCATTCTTGCGTGTCGTGTTGAGAGTCAACTCTGAATTGAATGCCACGCTAACACCAGAGCGCAGTAGAATCGCACAATTACCACAGAAAACAAACACTTTGAGCCCCGAAGTTGATCTCAATAAAGGTCGAAACGTTAACACGATTAAGAAAATGTTTTCCTGAAACCTACATCACACCAGACTGCATCTCACGATGTATGAATAATTTCTTGCAGAAAAATTAAAACAAATAAGAAGAAATAAAATGCGAAAAAACCAGGAAAATAATTAATGGATGGGCAATGTCGAACATAGTATCCTGACCGTACAAATAATTACCCCCAAAATTTTATTAAATGCTCGCGAAACACCGGAAATACGTCCTCTCAAAATTCACCATGTTGGTGGATAGTTAATAAATATTTAAATCCACATCAGAAGCCACCTGGCGTTTTGTAGGAGTTCAAAAAAATTTAATAAATAAAAATTAGACGCGCCACCTGACGTTTTGGTAGGCGAGTTTTATAATCCAGTCGTCGTCAATTGACGTCAGACAGTCCACCTCTAAGCATCCTTCGAGCAGTTAGTAGTATCATCCCTTGCAAGTGAAACTCTTCACATTTTAGGTCAAAATTAAAATATCTTTTATTCGAAAGCCAACGGAAAATATGTAAGAGGGGAAAAAACAACACAAGTACAAAAAACCTTAATATTTTCAGGGTCGTTTTATAAAGTTGCTCTATCTATTTTTTCATTACTGTTAGGGAAAGAAATACCTCAGAATTTGCTCTTTTATAATAGCGCAAAATGCATTCGATTGTCTGTTGGGTTTTTTTTTTTGTTTTTAACCGTGGAATAAAGCCCGTTTACCACGCCGTTGCCTCCGGTCGTGAAAACCGTTCTCATTTATACTTGTTTGTTGATTACACAATTTATGAATTCAATTGGTAATTAACCTGGCGCTAATTTAACACTTGGAATTCATTAGAGCGTTAAAATAATGAACGCGGTTTAGCAACTAGGTTTATGCGGGACTGCAGTTGTTCATTAAGTTATGCAAATTCATTAGAAGGCTTGTTAAATGGGGAAGGGCAAGATAAAGGAGGCTCATTATGTGTAAATAACAAAACGTGTCTAGTTTTAGGTGGGAAATGGGATAATAAATACTATTTAAACGTCACCACCAAACAAACGCTTAATTAAACTAAATGATATACTGGTGAACTGTTGCCCAAAACTGACTATTTTTCTATGCTTTCTGACCCAAGATTGTGAAACATCCGAAAAAAAAAAATAAATAAATCCGTGTGAACATTGCCTGTGAGACATGGTTTTTGTTTCCAAACACAGTATTTCTCTCGTTGAAAAGTAATGTTAAAAAATGTATGGGGATATAACTGATAAACCGATCTTGATGACGAAATATTAATAATTTCAATTAATTTATTTTGATGTAAGGTTAAGGTTAAAAAAGTCAACGTCACGAGCGGGATTCGAACCCACGACCTTCGGCTAAATATCCCCGACCAGAGTTGGGCAAAATCTACCTAATTCAATCCTGATTAAGAATTTTGATTGAAGTTTAATCAATCATGAGGTATGACTAAATCATACAAGGATTAATTTACTCATGACTAATTCAATCAAAATTCTTAATCATGATTGAATTAGTTAGATTTTGTCCAACTGTGCCTTCAATGATCAACTTAACAAAATCCAACAGACTCATGATAAAAATTTCGAGATGAGAGTCGTGCTCAAGGCCAACCTTCAAAAAATATTATCACAAACGAAACCAAAGTTATGAAATTATTCGACATGTGCATGTTATTACAATCAAGACCTGTAGATAGTTTATCTTCCGTATAACGCATAAATCTCACCTTTCAAGTGGAATAAATTTTAATTCAAAGAATTTTTTTTCATTAGTCGATTATGTAAGCAGATTTCAAAGCGTAGCTTCTGTTAAGATTATTTATTTTATTTTTTCATTTTTATTATCATCATTTTTTTCGGCTTTTCATAACGGCGTAGTTTTACTTATAATTGGAAGATTAATGTTTGTTAATTAAAGTGTTGAAAAATTTTCGTTTTGATGAAATAAATTTGTTAGAATTTTTTTAAAGTGATGAACTTTTTTTTTTTAGTACCCAATTGCGCATGAGTTATCGAAATTTAGTCATGACTAACTATATTTTGACTAAATTAGTTATGCTTCGTATTTAATTACTAGTCATGACAAACTTAGCCATCAATCACATATCATGACTAATGACTAAATTAGTCACTTACTACTAATCATGACTAACGTTCTGAGTGATCAATCATTAATCATTAGACATGGCTAATTTTTGCCCAACACTGCCCCCGGCCAACATCTCAAACCCACCTTTTTGCATTTTTCCTCCTTTTTCGAAAGTGGGGTTGAGACGGGAAGTTGATGTCCGAGGGGATCGAAGTCACAATAGATCAAGTAGTAGAGCAGCGGCGTGCTTAGTCCAGGGTCGGTGGTTCGAATCCCACTCTTGACAGTAACTTTTTTCTCCGACCTAAGACCTTACATAAAGTATAATTCATTGAAAAACGTTATTCGGTCAATTAGACCACGAACTCTGATGAATTTAATAAGTAATAATAATGCTAAATATTGCTTTACATTGTAGCCCTATAATTTGTTTAAAAAAAGAATTTATTATTTCACATGAAATTTCTGTTCAAGATGGTTGTGTTAAATACAATTACTATAATTATTCAGATATCGTGAGATACGGTCTGGTGTGATATAGGTTTCAGAAAAACATTTTCTTAATCGTGCTAACGTTTCGACATTTATTGAGATCATCTTCAGGGCTCAAAGTGTTTGTCTTCTGTGTAATTGTGCCATTCTTGCGTGTCGTGTTGAGAGTCGCCAATTACACAAAAGACAAACACTTTGAGCCCTGAAGATGATCTCAATAAATGTCGAAACGTAGCACGATTAAGAAAATGTTTTTCTGAAACCTACATCACACCAGACTGCATCTCACGATATCTGAATAATTCTCGATTCACCGTCACCAAACTCAACCTAATTACTCTATAAAAACAAAATCATTTTATTCGAGGTATTTGCGTATTTTACACACATTTTTTCCAATGGTTGATCAACTTTTTTATGCAGGAACAGAAGAAGTCTGAGCTGAGACTGAAAATGAGAAAATGAAACAAAATCTGAAAACGGTTTTTGGGCTCGACCGTCATTTTCTCCCGTCACCATTTCCTTTGACGAAGTTGTCTAAACTCCAAAACAGGTGATAATCTGTTCGAGACAGGTCAACAAAGACAAGGTTTATGCTGAAGGATTTGGAGGCCAACCAAGCGCTTTCAATTTGTTTAAGTTTTGATACATAAGGCCTTGCGGTGTCGTGGAGCAGTGTAGGCCCTTTCCGATTGTTTTTTTGAGTAATTTTTTCGTCAATTATCTTGCGCATATGTAATGGTCGCACCTCTATGCAAAAAGGAGCAGTAAATAATCCCAGGCTTGGACCATATGGTCACCATCAATTTTTTTGTGTGTAAATTTGGTTTAGGCGTGTCTCCTGATTTTTCCTCTATGTTTAACCACTGCCCTAACCGAACCTAGTTGTCATATGTATGACTGGGAAATATATGCATTTACATAATTCCTTACATACCCGGCATATCGGTATTTGTCAAATTTTAATGTACCTGAGCAGGCAAAATACAAAGATTCTTAAAAAAAAAGCTACAAGCTTCCGTACTTCGGTTTCCACATAATGGACGAGTTTGTGTTCGGTCAGTTGAACACCGGTTTCGGCGAACGGTCGTCTTTGCTTCTCTTGAAATAAATTGAAAAAGGTATAGTGTTTGTACCACGGTAAATTTTCTCTTGGAATACTTTAATTGGATTCGTAGAAATGTTTTTTCCCTTCCATCATACCTCACACTTTCACAGTCACTCATGCGTTTTCCGTCGTGAAGCATTATTTGTCTGTTGTGAACTGACTACTCCTAAAATGGCTAAGGCCACCTCAAAGTCGAAAGTTCTTGTTTTCCAGTGAGACTTTCAAGGGCGATTCGGACGATTTATTCTGTGTTTGTTGTTATATACCTGTGCCAACAGCTACACGTTTTTTGGTAAAACAGAACAGAAAGACAGAAAAACACAACGGCACACCAAGGTTGGAAGTTTCCACAAGCTTTTGTGACACAACCTGCAACAAGTGCTGTGTCTGGAAAGTCCGTCTTTGATACTGATGTCGTGCTTTAGAATTGACATAGCTATTCATAAACTACGCCACCCTGAATACAAGGTTTTGTCTTGCGAACTACTCACGGAAAACTATTCCCTACGAAAGTACGCTCAGGAAAACTTATATGCAATGAAACATTACATAAAATCAGACACAATCTAAAATGGACCCATTTGGTCTTGATAGATGAGACTACATATTTTCTAAATTTAGTTATTTTTTTAAAAGCGGTTTTCTGTTTACTGTTTGTTTCTCTTGCCACTTTTTTCTCTTTTCAATACGATTATGTCCTTTAATTTCAGGTTTCTTTATTTTTCTCAAGGTAGTTTTCGCATATTTTCCGTTTTAAATTGCTTGTTTCACCAAATATATTTACATTTATATGTGCATATTTGTCGGTTTTTTATTGCATATAAATCACAGCCCTAGTCATACGCGATCCATTTTTCATCGTAAGTGATTATTCTTTCAAGAAAAGGCTCGGTTTTTGCCAGACGAGCAACGGAACGCATTTCTCAAGGGGCGTTAACTCCTGTCGCCCAGTAAGCTCATGATGGGCACATAGATCGAGCTTTTTGACTTTTCCTATGTGCTTTAATAGCCTTGACATGATAGCTTTACTTGTATTTAGTTTCGTTGAGAGTCTTTGGCGGTTTTGAGTCATTTTCCTCTACCTGAACGTCATTGTCAATTAAAGTTGGAGGCCTTCCGCGTGGCGCGTTTTCCAACTTACCAAACCAACATGGTCCGTTCATTTACACTTTCTTCCCCAAACGGTTAACTGATGTTTTTTTGCACCCTCAGATTCCGAATGACCGAATTTAAACTCGTAAAGGAAAATTACACGAAAATCGCGTTTTTCCATGTTCATATTTTGTGGTGTGGGGCGTCGGTGTCGGCAACGGTTTAGGCGTTGACCCGGCTCAGTGTAAGGTAAAGGTTCCGAGTTCGAATCCAGCGGCCCTGCAGTCGAACCCGATATGTCTACAAGGCAGATTTTTTTCAAAAACACCGGCACCTGGAGGGTTGATACGACCTCTGCTGTTGTGAACCCACGTTCAAAATAAAAACAAATATTTGGATATATGTTAAAAAGTGTGTAAAGGATTGGATTCGTTGTAAACAAAAGTGAAGGATGAATAACCGCTTAATTAAAAGATGTAAACAATTGAAAACCGTTATATCTTTTATGAATTTCTCAAACTATAAAATTGGACATTTCATGTGAAATATCCAAATAGGCTCAATATCGCCCGAATAATAAACTATTCCTTTGGTTAGAAGTTGTTCAATAAATTTCCTAACGTGATGACTCTTGTGTGCATTAACTTCCAGATAGTAGAAGCAAACCCATACGCCCTTCCGCTTAATACCAGCATTGAGATAAAATAGTTCGAGAACGATCCGTATCGATCAAACCGCCGCGAACACTTCATCCGCCCGCAGTCGGCTTAGAACTTCACAAATTAAAAGTAACGATAGGGCTCGAAAGAGAAAAGGGTTTGGTATGGGGTGTTATCAAGGCCGCTCCGAAGAAGAAGAACCGTTATCAGCCAAAGTGAGATGAGGCGAGAAAAAGTTACACGACCCTTACAGCAATAAGTTGAGCTAGCTCTGTCAATGTCTGTCGTACCTTCAAAATCGATATTATATTACGTTCCGTTAAAACAAGGTCAAAAAGTCATCCAATTCCACCTAAACTAAGTCAATTTAAAATATAACTTACATCTTTCTTAAATTTTTTGAGAATATTTATTATAAATGCGTTATAAACATTTGAAATTATTTTTTTATTCCTTGGTCCCTTTTTTAATTGTTTCAAGCTTTCTAGGATGTTGTTTGTTTTCGGAATAAGACAGCAAATGTTTCTATGGATACAATGGCCATCAGGGACTGGAGGAGTTCCTCTTGAGCAGTGCAGCTGTTCAGCTTATTGAACTATACCCTGGCTCCATTTTTGGGAGAAGGCTCACAACAATAAGTGAACTTGAGCCCCCGATGTACCAGTGTTCTTCCATCGAAGAAACTCATTTTTGAAGGGGGTTGGGACCAGATTCAGGGTCGCTGAGATCCGATCCCGCCCCTTCCATTGATGAGTGCCGTGTCAATTTCTTTTAACTACGGCCACCGGTCCCCTTAGGCGTCAGAAAAATTCCAGAGGCGACGGTGGGGATCGAACCCACGACCGCGTCTACTAGCCGAGAGTCCGACGCCTTAACCACTCGGCTACCGCGGCCCCCAATGTTTCTATGAATGAGTGATTTGATTTTTTTTTAAATAATTTTATGCCTGAAATGTTTAGTTCCCATCTAATGAAATATTTTTTTGGCGCATGTTGTTATTAATCTCTTCAAGGTGTATAATTTTTCACATTCACAGTTTGTTTTGTTACGATTTCGTCCACTTGGAGCCAATAGACAAAATGTAATTTGAGGATTTACTAGTTAACGTACACCGTAGTTCGTGATGTCGGTTTCTAATAAAATTTTACAATCTTTCAATTAATTCAGGTTTTTAGTTGAGGTGAAAAGTCATTGTCATGAGCGGGATTCGAACCTATGACCCTCGGCTGAATTTTGAAAAATTCCAACACAAAAAGGAAGGAAAATTCAAAAATTCAAGAAGGCGGGGTTGAGATTGGAACGGGTCCGAGTGGATTCGACGCCATGATAGCTCAGGTGGTAGAGTAGTGGCATTTCTGGCCGAAGATCGTGGGTTCGAATCCCGCTCGTGCCATTGAGTTTTTTTATGTCAACTAAAATCCCTAATTAACTGAAAGGTATTAATTATTCAAGGGGACGACGGAAAGTAGTTAATTGAAATTAACAATGAAACAGACAATTTTTTTTCAAACTGTTAAATATAATTTTACCATGTTTTGACCAATTTAAAATCCGATTGCACCATTGTTGTCAGCATAAAACACCATTTTAATGTTATGTCGGGATGTACACATATTTAAAATTTTGAAGGGTAACTGGGCCTGAGATACCCCGTATAATTTTTCTCCATATTCCTCGGGGTATTTGGGGAACTTACGGATAACCTTATTTTTTTTTTTAAAACAAAAAAAAACAAGTCACATCAATTCGTCTTAGCAAGATTGGACTAAAATCTTGTTTTCGGACGAGTCTCGGTTTGTTTGAGGTATTGTGACAGGCGAAGGAAGGTTTGGTATACCACCGCAACATTTCCACTCCGGAGAAGCTATGGATGATTTGGGCAGAATTCTATAAAAGAGCGCACAAACTTTCAACCAAGGGTTCTCTAACAGCCCCGCGCTGCGTAGAATATGTGCGATCAGAATTTGTTCCTTATTAACTACAAATTGGTCACATGTTTTATTTCTCTGCATGGCAATGAAAGGCCTCCGGATAACTAGGGTCGGTGGTGATTACTTGGAAGGGGATTCAGTTCAATGTTTCGAAAGGCCACCATGACTCTAACCGTGTCGAACACCTTTGTGAGTTGTATTGTAAAAGACGGTAAAATTTGCCCAGTGATGCCAGAGATAGCACGAATCTTTAAGAATGGCGCCGTTGGACGAGTATGAAACAACATAAAATAGATGCCACGTAGACAGCAAGCGGTGATCTACAGAAGGAAATACTCCGTAATCAATTGAATATTTTCTTCATTGCTTCCCTAACAAGATTTTTCTCAAAATTGTTTTGCTCAGTTTCTTTTTTTATTTAGCTAAATCTTATATTTTTCTTTAAAAATATGTATACAAATTATTTACTTAAAAACGGGGCTGGCTAATTAGAGTACGTTTAATTTTGTATTATAATTATCCCTGAGATTTCAGAACAATGAAGGAGATAAGGTCGGATCGGCACTGGCCACGGGGTGAGAGGGAAAAGGGATGATAAACCCAACTCCTAAATATGAGCCTAACGGGGCATGGAAAGAGATAAATAACGAGATGTAGAGGGTGGGTCGGGTATTATACAGACGATGTTGCAGTCCGAGCTACGGTAACATATATAATACACTCTCACGGAATATAAATCGAGAATATAAGAAACTTTATCTGACCCAAATTCCCAATTATCCCAGTCCCATTTAACAGCCACGTCAAATTTCCTCTTGGCACAAGAAACTGGCTTAGGAAATTATCATAAAAGCTTGCATGAAGAAAAATGAAACTTATGGCTATTTATTTTTTAAA